>JAEANM010021159.1:0-11927 GCA_017656035.1 Myanophis thanlyinensis
ATCAACCAACGCGACCAAAGCTGTCTCCGTGCTGAAACCAGGCCTGAAACCCGATTGGAGTGGATCCAGATATATAGTTTCATCCAAATGCCGGGGAAGCTGCCGTGCCACCACGGTCTCAACAGCCTTCGGGTGCCTTACGAAGCAATAAAACACAGTATAGAAAAATAAAAATGAAAATAATGCCTGGTTGGACTGCTGTGGGTATAGCATAAATTTTACTGCACTTTGGGGAATAAATAAGTCTCCTTTGTGATGTCCAAACAGGCTGCAAATAATTATCCTAACTGCTTGTGAGGTGGGCTACTCTTATGTCTGTCTGCACCTAGAAATGTGAAATTTAACAAGTGTGCAAAGATTTTGATCCCTTGGTGCTGAATTAGATAATGTCTTATAGATTCCACTGTCTTAAAACTTTGTTATTTGATTACTATAGAATTTGAGAACCTACAGTTGCAGATATTTTTTCTTTCTACCTTTTAGGTGAAGCACTGCTAGGTGGCAGCACCTAGCCAAATTAAGCTGATCTTGAAAATCTGTTTGCTCAGAACAGATTGAGACTACCCACTTAAAAAAAAAACCCCAGGACCTGAACTTTAGTTGATTTTTTTTTCATTTTAAGAAAATTGATATTCTAATTCCATAGCCTGATCAGCTTTTTTGATTCTATGAGTGTATATAACCTCTGTTCTTGGAGTTTTTACCTTGCTCCATAAATTGGTATAAAATTAAGGAGATTACCTGCACTCCAAATTGGAGTTCAGAATAACCTGTTGATCTTGAGTCAGTATATTTAATATACTACAGATCTCTGTCTCTCTATATATGTATGGGTATATATAGACATACATATATTTGTAAAATACATTCAGATGTGTTTAAAACTTCCTTCTGGCTCTCTTTCCACGTCTATATTAGACAACAGTTGATAATTGTTATGACATAGTTCCTGATTGTTGAGGAGTGATACATTAACACAGGTGACATTTTAGCAATGAGCCTCATGTTTTGTTTAATTTTGTAATTCTCCCTAGAATTATATTCTAGAAATTGTTATGTCCCTATATTTATTTTTAATGGATTTAGTAATAAGAGGTAAGAATCTATAGTTCTATGCTGGTCCCAGTTTGTTTCTATGAATTCCTTGGAAACCTTTTAGAATTCCAGCCTGCTTTTTTTTTTAAATGAGACATGCTTTCCATTCCTTGTAGTTATAGAGATGAGTTTGAAAACACAGCTACTGTACAATGTTATCAAAGATAATCTGGCCTGAAGGAAAGTAATATGTGACTTAGATTTGCATTCAAATTTCAAGATTTCTAAGTTAGCTGATTATATAGAGGAAATTGTGGCTGGTTAAAATTAGATTAAATTAAAATTAGATATTATGAAATCTAATTTTAACCAGCTACAATTCAGAGTCCCTCTCTCCCTCCATATATTTCCATGGGAAGATGTGATTTTGCTAACTACCTGCAAATAAATATGCAAATACTTTTATGTTTTTCATTCACAGTACTTTTCCAGCGTGATTCCTGAGTTTGAACAAATTGCCTGGGCCTTTCTTAGTGAATAAATTGTATGTTAATTAGACTTTTGAATATTGCTTTGTTTTTTTTTTCAACATATCCTTGTTTCAGAATTTCCAGAAAGAGTAGTTCTGGAATTAAGGCAGAAAATTGTGTAGGTTTGCAGAATATTACAAACCAAGGGATGGATCATAATGCCGTATTTATGAAAAATGGAAATCCGTGTTCTGTTGAGGCCAAATTATTCTTGCAATTTAATTCTAAACAGAATTACTAAAGTATAAATTCTATTAGTTTAGTCCTCTGTGCATGCAATTTGAAGAGTGTATAGTAGTTTTTTTCTTGCTTGTTCTATCATTTCTGTTTGATGACTTTTTATTCGTTGAATTGTGAATGTTGCAAAGCTATGTGGTAAACGCACTTTGAAACAAATGTGACAGGTACAAAATGCTAGCTTCCTTGTGAAGTCTCATGCATGAAGGTAGAATTTTTTGAATGTATTTTATGATGAAAATGTACTATTCTGGACCAGTTATATAATGCTTATTTGAAAAAAATGTCATATTTTTTTTACATAGAAATTTTATTGTGTGTGTTTTCTGTGAAATTATAGGTAGTTCTCCTTTATCAGTTGTTCACAGTTTTGACAGTGATAGAAAACCAAATTTGTGACCAAGCATTTACAACTTCGCAGCTGTATAAACCGAATGAAAACTGAACATCTGTGGTGAACTGAGAGATCATAAAAATAGTTGTGGTTCATTTCACTTAACAATCAAATTTCTAGTCCCAATCATGGTTGCTAAATAAGGACTATTTGTCTTTGGTTCGGTATAAAATCTGGCATATTTTCTATCCCTCTCTCCACCTGTCCTTATTTTTTTAAAAAGTGAATTTGACACACACCCTAAAAAGCACCAGTTTAAGCTTTTCTTTCATTCATTTTTGAGGTAAACTCTATTTCACAAAAATAACACCATAATAAATTGTATTGCTACACAGAGGTAACAACTTTATCATGTCATAGTAGATAACTCTCAATTTAGAATAGAAATGTTCAATTAGTTCTGGTAGTGGTAATAGAATGAAAGTTAGCTTTACTTTCAGATCCTCTAACAAGTGGAACATACATTTATAGAGTGGACAATCTTGTTTAATGGTGCTTGATCTTTGCTTAACCAGAGAACACAATTTCCTTTTGATTCTGGATAATAAAAAAACAGATCTGCTAACTTCTAGAAACAAGTAAAGTAATAACTAGCAGTCAGCATGGGTTTGTTAAAACCCAGATCATGCCGAACCAATCTTATTTCATTCTTCAACATAGGGACTAAATTAGTAGACCAGCGAAATACTTTGGACATAATATACTTAGATTTCAGCCAGGCATTCAACAAAGTAGACCACAACCTACTTCTTGGTGAGCTAGAAAAAAGTGGGTTAGAATGCATCACTACTAGATTTGTAACTGGATGACAGATCGTACTTAATGAGTAGTCCTTAATGGGTCTATGTCTACATGGAGGGAAGTAAGCAGTGGGGTACCACAAGGTTCCGTCTTAGGCCCAGTACTCTTCAATATGTTCATAAATGACTTAGATGAGGGATTAGAAGGGGAATTTACCAGATTTGCAGATGATACTAAGCTGGCAGGAATAACTAACACCTTAGATCAGTGGTGGCGAACCTTTTACTTACCGAGTGCTGAAAAGTACGTGCTTTGTGCGTGCCATCCACACTTGCGTGCAGCTCCTCCACATGTGCTGCATGTGCAACACATGCAATGCATGCATGCTGCCCACAGGCACACTCACACACATGAGCAATCGCATGTGCATGCACAGGAGAGCTCCGAAGACTAGCTGGATTTCCTGCTGCAATAGTGTGAATGCGCAGCAGAGGCCCGAAGACCAGCTGGGTCTCTGCAGTCACGCATGCATGCATGTGCATGCTCAGCTGGAGGTAAGTTGGCCAATAGCTCGTGTGCCCAGCAAGATGGCTCTGCGTGGCACCTGTGCCATTGGTTTGCCATCATGGCCTTAGATGATAGGCTCAAGATCCAGATGGATCTTGACAGATTTGAACACTGGGCCTTATTTAACAAAATGAAATTCAATCTAGAGAAAAGTAAAGTCTTGCACTTAGGCAAGAAAAAAACAAACATACATATATAGACTTGGTGAAACCAGGCTTAATAGCAGTGGACAACCAGTTAAATATGAGCCAGCAGTATGCGGCGGCATCCCAAAAAGCCAATGCAATCCTAAATTGCATTAACAGAGGGATACGATAAAGATCAAATGAGGTTCTAATATCAATTTTTAAAGCCTTAGTAAGACCACACCTAGAATACTGCATCCAGTTTTGGTCATCACACTATAAGAAAAGATGTTGAGACTCTAGAAAAAATGCAGAGAAGAGCAGCCAGGATGATTAGGGGACAGGAGACTAAAACATGAAGAACGGTTGCAGGAACTGGGTATGGCTAGTCAGTGTAGAGAAGGACCAGGGGAGACATGATAGCAGTGTTCCAATATTTGAGGGGCTACCACAGAGAGGAAGGGGTCAAGTATTTTCCAAGGCACCTGAAATCCAGACAAGGAATAATGGATGGAAACTGAACAAGGAGAGATTCAACCTACAAATAAGGAGAAATTTTCTGACAGAACAAACAACCAATAGAACAACTTGCCTTCGGAAGTTGTGGGAGCTTTATCCCTGGAGGCTTTCAAGAAGAGGTTGGACTTCCATTTGTCAAAAATAGTGTAGGGCCATGATGGTGAACCTATGGCACGCATGCCACAGGCGGCACGCAGAGCCATCTTAGTGGGCACATGAGTTGTTTGCCAATTTACCTCCAGCTGAGCATGCACATGTGATTGTGCATGCATGTGTGCGCTATTGTGGATACCCAACTAGTTTTTGGGCCTCCACTGTGCATGTGCATGTGCATGTGCATGCACACATGAGCAATTCCAGAGATTCAGTTAATCTTTGGAGCTCTCCTGGGCATGCGCATGCAATTGTTCATGCGTGTTTGAATACCTGTGCACAGCATGCATTCAATTCAATCCTTTATTGTCAATACACAACATGTGTGCAGCAAAATTGAGTAAAGCCGCACGCATGTGCAGATGGTGCAGTTGCACATGCAACATGAGCCGCACACCAGCACAGCTGGCCTGCGCAAAGCGTGTACTTTTTGGCACTCAATAAGTAAAAGGTTCGCCACCACTGGTGTAGGGTCTCCTGCTGGCAGAGGGGTTGGACTAAATGACCTACAAGGTCCCTTCCAACTTTGTTAATCTGTTAAAATCTAATCACTGAAAACCACAGTGATTTTTGTTTCCATTTCTATTCAAATGAACATATGGCAATTACATGAATCACAGAGTTTCTTTTATTCGCAAAGCTGTCTTTCTGTAATTGTTTTAAAACAGGCTTGGGGAATATTTAGTGTCCACTTTTGCTGTGGTATTTACAGCCAGGGGTCATATTAATTACAAGTAGGATCTTCTTTTAAAATGAATCTTGCACTTCCCAAAGATTAAGCCAGTATTAAAACAAGGGGGAAATGACTACCTCTGCATGTTAGTAGCACATTTAGGAATGGGGCCCTTCCCAAGAGCCACAAAATTATTGTTGTGGAGCTGCATATGGCATGTGGGCAGTGGGTTACCATCCTTGTTAGAGAGCAGTTTGATAAAGAATCCATTGATAAATTGGTTCCTGATTTGTGGCACTGACTATAAGAGGATAATAAAGCATACAACATGTTTTTTCAAAGCATGGAATTAGACTCTGGAAATGAGAGAGTTTCAGTCTGGCATAGTTTGAAGGCCAGGGATAAGAGAGAGTTTACAATCATGTGTTTTGAGTAATAATTTAAGTTTTATATACACACAAATAAACCCTATTCAAGATTGAATCTAAGCTACATTTAAGGAAGAGAGAGAAAATGGCTAAAAGGTCAGTTCAGTCAGCTATGAGTTTGGCATATCCTATTGGGGGCCAGCTTCAAAGACTACAGTAATTTTTTTTCCAGTCAAGTATTTATCTTGTCAATTTACCAACGACACATGATGTAGGCAATTTCCTTTGGCAGTACTGAATCTTTTTATTTCATAACATTCTATACCAGAGGCAAAGCCACCACGAGCTTTTGTAATGCAAATCCCAACTGGTTTTACTTGAAACTGTACAATACTAATTCTCAGTGGACACCAAAGTTAGATAAATCTTTCCCGACGTGTGTTCCTTGTGCAGGTCCTACTTCTCCCAACTTTCAGGAAATTGTCCATTCCAGCCAAGAGAAACAAATGTGCTGTTTGTGCACATTTAAGTCCAAATGTGGTTTGGGTTTAGGTCCAAGGCTTCAGATTGGTGATTCAACTCATGAACTCTGACTTCAGTTACTAGGATGCTTGTGAAAGCTCAATTACAGGTAGCCCTCGAGCTACAACATTTTTCATTTAGTGACTGTTCAAAGTTACAACAGTACTGAAAAAAGTGACTTGACAATTTTTGTTCACATAGGTGTGAACAACAGTCACAAGTCACTTTTTCAGTGCTGCTGTAACTTTAAATAGTCACTAAATGAGCTGTTATAACTTGAGGACTTACCTGTGCAGAGCATGGCTTCTGGAATTCTTTCCTATCCCTTTACCTGCAGGGACCATAGATGTGGAAGCAGCGGGCAAACAAATTATTAACAATTGCTAAGCCACCTAGTTAATAGCAAAGAGGGGAAATGAATTTATGTCTTTTGGCTCCCAGATAGTCTTAACAATATTTATCCACTTGTTTTGGTTTTCTAAAAGTTTGCATATGAAGCAATTGTTAATAAGCTGGAATAATAAAGCATAGCAAAGAACTTAGTACTATAATCAAAAGCTTCACCTAATTAATTTCCTATGTTCTTTTACAATATGTCCTCTAGGACTCGCTTCTCAGCTTTCTAGTTTTCTAGCTTTAGATTGTACAGCAGTATTTGCATGACAAATACTTAAGTTTTAAGAGTAACCACCCATCTCACATCTCCAACCCAACAAACCTCCAATTTGTTACAGTTCCTGTTTTCATCATCTTATGTACCTGAATTAAACATCTGACAAGCCCCCCCCCCCCCATTCCTGTTTGACTTTACACTGCCTGCCTTTGCTCATCTCATATGAGTTGTAATTGCTAGAAGGATCCCATCAAATATGTACCTTCTCAGCTCCTGGTCATTGGAGTGATATTAAAGGATGCCGAAGATAAAATAGTTGTTTAAGTTCAAGTTGGAGGAAAGAAGCAGTCAAAAATGAAAGACAGAGAAAAATCCCTAAGCAACTCTGATCCTCTCACCTGATCAAAAGTTCCTTCTGGCGTTTGTATGTCAAAGTTTGCTTTTGCTAGGTAAATATTACCTTAGAGGGCTGCTCTGGTATCCATAAGTAAAGAGCTTTACTCAAGGCTGTTAAACTCCCCCATGATCCTGGCACTGAAAGTCTCTAGTGTGTTGGAATTCCTGTTGCTGTGCCAAAGCTTGGTGCCCTTGGCCGGCATGGAGAAAGCCAAAGGCATCTTTCTCTTGGCTTGCTGCTCTGAGCGATTTGCTTTTCAAAACAAACAGCACCCCCCTTTGACATTTCTGAAGCAGAGTTTGCTAGCTTTGGCTTCCTCCTGACTTAATGGAAAGAAGACAAATACATGCTCAGTAGCAGTTACCGGGTAGTATTGTAACTATCAGCATTCCTGGAAGAACGTGTGCAAAATTGTGCTTGTTAAATATAAAATAAATAGTAATACAGCCAAGCATAATGGATAGAATTTTCTGCAAACTTCCTTATTCCTAGGATCCATCTTATACCACCATATCAAAAAAAAATTATCTGTCACAAAATGTATCATTTTATACATGTATACTGTGTATAAATTCCAATGTGTTTAATTGGACTTGTCTCCATTTTCAATGAGCACCATTTTCAGACACAAAAAATTGTTCTGTTTGAGTTTATTTCAGAGATTTCAAAGACTTAGAGAAAATAAATCGACAGAAATGCTGTGTAGGACAGAAGTTTACAGCTATGTGTTTTTTTACTATTATCCTTTTTGGCAAATCAAAGTTTCTAGTAAGCTTTTAAGTTTTGCAAAAGAAGATATCTGTCCATCTTCTTGGCTCTTCAAGTAACTGAGTTGGACTAGGTACCATATGTTTAGCTACTGTTCAAGATGAGAGAATGGATTTCAAATAGTGAAAGAAAGGAGCTAAATGTTAGCCCAAATGCCTCTTCTTCCAATTAGAAAAGTGGGGGATTTTTTATAAACTTTTGTGGAATCATAAACCGAATGCAGCAGTTGCTGTTTTGTGTCTTGCAAGGTATAGTATATCTAATAACTGCTTATATGAGCACTACTGTTTTCCTATAGGCTGAATTCAAGCATTGCACCAGTTTAAGGGTGGGCAGTTTTGATTCCTAGAAGCCGCTTATAATTTGAAAAGAGAAGTCCATATTGAATGGAACAATAAAACAAAAGGCTGATGGAGACATTTTCTTTCTTTTTATTGGGTTTCCTAAGTGGGAACAGCCATGGAATATTTTTTTAATTATATTGAATATGTTTTAAGAATTACATTATAGATTTCATCATATTCCATTTCAAAATAATGGAAAACTTTGCTACTGATTTTTGTCTATTTAGCTCAAAGGGAACTTGGAAGCTTAGGGGAAAAAGACTGCAGAATTTTGCCACAGTTTGCTTTATTTATCATTGGTTAAACAAACGACAGCGATTTACTTCACTCTTGAAGCTAATCCATTCAAACATCATGATAAGCCCAAACCAAATTTCAGCCTGGTACATCCTGCAAACCAAGTAGGGGACGTTTCCCAATAACAGTTCTTGCCATTATTATAAAAAGACATCGGGCATCTGTTCTATGTTCCCCTATTGTATTTTCTCAACAAAGTAAGAAGATAAATATAATGAAAAAACACAGCAGAATGTATCAAACATTCTTCAGTTGAGACGGGACAGTTGTACTGTGTAAATGACTTAATCTGCTTTGACCACAGTAAGGGAGATAGTTTTGTTAAAGTATCAATATAAACACAAACACATACAGTAGATTTCTCAATATTATTCCCAAATGTTGGTGTCAACACTGAAAAGATTTTGTGCTAGGCATACAGCATATCCCTTTGGAAGTCTTCTAAATTGGAAACCTTAGGCTGGCTCACAAGGGCATGAGGAATTGACCATAAAGATCCTGTTGTTATAGGATAAAGTGATTATAGAAATGAGCAGTGACATTGTTGTTCAGGACTATCTGTTCACCTGGGTTATTATTATTTTTAGTATCAATCTCTTAGGGATGCCAATAGCAAGGCTCTTCCAACCATAATATAAATTGCTTCACTGGAAAGGGAATTTCACTGATTTTTTTGCTGGATTGAAGTTTAATTTGAAATGTAATAATTATGCTTTTCCTAAGAGAATGTATAATTATGCTTTCATTCCCATCTCTTTAATAAAGAGACAACGATAATGTTTTGCTTTTAAATAAGTTGTTGCATTTGAATTAATGCTAGTAATTGTACTTGGATCTTATTTTGTGAGTGAGTATAGTTTGGAACCCCATGAAGAAAGATGTCCAGAAACTGTGATTCTAGTTGTTCCAAACTCATTCCAGCTATTGGTTTTTCTGACTTTGATTTATGGAAGTTGAATTCTAAACAAGAAGGGCATCAGGTTACGGGAAGGTGATGCTGAACACTCAAAGGCAACTGAAAAGCCTCCACATATTTGAACTTAAATTGGATGTGCTGTTACCAGGCCAGTCTACACACAGATATCTCTCAGTCATTAGTCTTATACATAAATAATACAGATAGTCCTCAACTTACAACCACAATTGAGTCTAAAATTTCTGTTGCTAAGTGAGACAGTTGTTAAGTGAATTTTGCTCCATTTTATAACTTTTCTTGCCATATTTGTTGAGCGAATCACTGCAGTTGTTAAATTCATAATGTTGTTAAGTGAATCTGGCTTCCCCATTGACTTTGCTTGTCAGAAGATTGCAAAAAGTATCCTGGGACACTACAACCGTCATAAATATGAATCAGTTGCCAAGCATCTGAATTTCATTCATGTGACCTTGGAGATGTTGCAATGGTCATAAGTGTGAACAATGGCCATAAGCCACTTTTTTCAGGGCTGTTGTAACTTCAAATATATTGCAAAATATAATCCATTTGTTATTTAACTATGTACTTTTAAATATGTATTTGATAAAAGTCAGAATTTTATCATCTCAATAGGTAGTACAACCAAACCAACTTTGTCTAAACCTGGAAGTAAAACAAAACTTTTCCTAGTTAGTGCTTGAGTGGGAAATTTCTGAGAAATATGAGGTTGTAATGTAAACCTAGCTCAAATGTTTGTTTTTAAAGGCAAGACAATGCCAATTTCTTACTGCCATTGAAAAACTATATTAATATGTTCATCAAGTACTAATCTTTGAAGAAATACTAAGCTTCGAACATGATTTGAAAGATACTTTGTCTTGATAACTTTACTAATTTCCTGACAGGGAGCTAGGTATATTATCAATTATTTAATATCAGTATCTGCCTTTTTTCGTATCTAAAATATCAGACACTCCTTAGAATATCTGTACAACCTATCAAGTGTTATAATATATCTTGTTTGACGATTTTAAATAATTAATGCTAAATGTCTAGCAAAATGTTTCTCCAGCTATTAAGCCATGGCAATAAAGAAGACCAATTCCAGGATTTTAGTGAACTCTCTTCTGGGACAGTTCCCTGATATATGTGTGGCTCAGGCATTTTATATTATCTGTATCCTTTTTTTTTAGAGTCTGTGTGAAGACTTAGCATCCCAGCATCTCTGTCTAACATTCTGGACAAATGCAGAGACATATGTCACTCAGGCTTGAATTGTGGAGTTCTTGATGCTCTCTAATTTGATTATATATTGCAAACCCCACACTCATTGGCACTGATGAAGTTAACCTAATTGGGTAATGAAATATCGGCAAGCAAACAAACTCAGGGAGCATCAACGACTCCATAATTTGGACGAAGTGTAGCCTCATCTTGCCTGCAGACTCCATATTTCTGGTGACTGTTGGAAGAAGAGAGAAAATATTGAATTATTTTATAGCTCTGCTAGAACACTGCTGTACAAAGTAACTGGGATAAAAATAACAATAACAACAACTGGGTCTTATTCCTCTGCATCTCTCACAAAATGTCTGGATTTTTTGGGAGGAAGGTTTTCTGTTTCCCTCATTGTGAAACATGATCCTTTGCCTTTGGCTACATTGCATTGAAGTAGTTTATCCTTATGTTTTAAAAATTCTTAGGAAAGGGCACTTAAGAGTTAGACAGGCTTTGTTTATCATATTATAAAAATAGGGACTTTTTAAAATTAGACTTCTGCTTTACTGAACCAACTGAGCTGCAATAAGCATTGTGATAGTGTGAGTACATCCTGCTACTTTCTATTGACTGCTAATCTCTTCTGTTTGAACATACAATGCCATACTGGTATTGTATCATATCTTCTTACTGGTCTTTCCTGTTTTCTGTCAAAGGACTCTTTATGACCAAACTGAATGGGCTAAAAAGAGAATTAAGCATTTCAGATAATACACATCTCTGTGTTTCTGTGCCCTCATTTAGTTTATAGTAAGTCATACTACTTTAGTTTTTCTTTCAAATGGCATGGATTCGTTTCATGGTTTTAATTACATAATGAATGTTTGGTCTTTGTAGGCTTTTGTGGAGAAAATGTGCCCCATTTGAGGAAAAATTGCATTAATTCTTCAGCTCTTGAAGAGTTGTAAAAAAACCCGAAGACTTCTGTGAACCTGATAGCGAAGGATTTATGATCTCTGCCATTGAAATGAAGTCTTTAAAGGTATTTTATCTGTTAATCTCTCTTTTTTATATACATTGAACATCCAGTTATTGAGGCCACTGCCATATACCCCAAGAAGTTTTGTATATAATTACGTGGATTGTGTGTATATGTTTACTTCCCTTCTGTCATGTTTTTTTCTCTTTTTTAGTTAAATACCAAATAGTAACTTTTCAAATATAAGTTCTGTTTATTTTATACAAAGATTTATATTCCTTCCTTCCAACACATATCTATCGCTCTGGGATGATAGGTATCTAAAATTTAGTTTAATAGAGTTTGATCAAATAAGAAGATTCCTTCTAGAAGGCAAGTTATCAGTCATATATGTGAAACTGATACTCTTGTTTTGGTGGAAGCATGTGTACTTGAAGTAGGTTTCAGTTTGTTGTTTATTTATTTATTTATCAAATTTATATACCGCCCCATCTCCACAAGGACTCGGGGCGGTTTACAGCAAATAAAAAC
>JAEANM010021160.1:0-11927 GCA_017656035.1 Myanophis thanlyinensis
TCGCATCATGGTAAACAATCTATTGTTGGGGTGGCTGGGGTCCTCCACAATCTTCTTAGCTTTGGTCTGGCAGCGTTCGTTGTAGATGGAGTGCAGCTCGGGAAATTTGGTATGGATGATGCGCTCAGCTGAGCGTACCACCCTCTGTATTGCTTGTATGTTTTCCATGGTGCTATTGTTCCCATTTGGTTAAGATCATCAGTATCACTAAAAAAACCTCTCTCACTTTTTATGACCATGTAATCCCCTAACTGGGGGTAGAGTTAAGACTCTTCCTGACATCACATGGAGTTCACAATGGACACTTTCTCTCTGTGCCTTGAGAGAGAAACATCCATCTAAGATTGAACTCTCAACCTTATGAACGGGAGGCGAGCATCCTGACCACTAGGCCCCCACAATGCTCATATCATCAAGACATCACTGAAGTTTGTGAAATGTTTTCATTTTACATCAGTTTCATTTGCCATTAAATACACTTTCAGGAGAAGCCACGGTGAGATCAAAATATATTGTGTGCCATGGCATCACCTTGCACTTGTTGGAAAATATGTACTTGGGTCATTGTTGTGGTGACATCATCACCTGGGCAGCTTCATTTCCCTTCCGTCCCATATCTCCACTTAGTAGAAAACTATTGCATAAAAGCACTTTTAGCAAAACCTAACTGGTTATGTAGCAGGCAGATTAAATGATTGTGGATGGGCTGTGTTCCCTTTAGGATGGAGGGTGAAAAAAGTCTAAGGAAAGTAGAAAACAACCACAGCAGCATAGAAAAATAAACCTCAGCAATGAGGTTCTTTAAAAAAAATACACTTATATTTAAGATTTCACTGGTGCATGATCTCTATTTCCAAAGTACAGTATCTACTTTCCCCCCAATGTTCAGAAGCAGCAAATGTGCTGCACAAACATATACCCAAGATTTTAATATAAGCATGCCTCAAACTGTTGAAAAGATGTACAGTATTTTTTGACGTATAAAACGCAACTGAGAATAGGACGCAGCTAAATTTAGAAGAGGAAAACAGCAAAAAAACATTTTTGGCCTCTGCATGCCTCATTTTTGGGGCTTTTTTTGGCCCATTTTTTGGGGGGTTTTCAGCCCATTTTTGAGGCTTTTTCAGCCCATTTTTTGAGGCTTTTTTGGACCTTGTTTTAGGCTTTTTAGCAATATTTTCAGGGATATTTTTGGCCCATTTTCAGGGCATGAAAATGAAAACAGGGCATGCGGAGGCCAATAAAAGGCCAGTGGGTGGGTGGAGCTTCGGCAACATTCACTATATAAGATACACAGACATTTTCACCCTCTTTTTTGGAGAAAAAAGTGTGTCGTATATGCCGAAAAAATGGTATTTTCGCCTGTATAGATATCTGAAACTACCAGATCATAAAAATAGACCAATCAGGACAACCAACCAACTTTTGGCTTAAGTTAAGCAAGGCAAGCTGGATCTTGAATAGTCTTGATAGGATGCACTGCATCTTCTTTGGTTTGAACATGAAAAGTAAACATTTCAACTCTATTTACATATAAAGAGCCATCACTGTCAGTAAGCACGGATATGCCTCAGGAAAGAAATTAATTGTATCTGTGGGTAAAAGATAAACTATCTGCAAAAGATTAGAGATTTCGCTCTAACCTGTCAATAATTCTTCATGTCGATAATGAGTCTCTCTGTTGCCCTAAGCTCTCCCTTTACTATTTCACCCTTATAATATTTATGAAAGCAATCTGACTTTTCCTCTGTGTTCATTTCTTCAAAGGAGAGCCAAGAAAATGATCAGCATCCAAGAGATATGGCTTCATATGCAGAAGGTTTGACTGACCTTAAAAAATCTGATGATTATTTATTAGTCAAATCAGAATTAGAATCAACGAGCATTTGATGTGAATGATTTATATGTGTTTGAGGAGGAAGAAAGATAAAAGTATGAAAGGATTTCCTTAAGTACCCCGCTAAATCAATCAATCATTCATTGGCATGGCAATAATCACAAAAATAAATGACTTCTTCTCTCAATAATTTATATTTTAAATCCAGGATTAAATATGTAATACAAGTAATCCTCGTCTTACAACAGTTCATTTAATGACCATTCGAAGTTACAACAACATTGAAAAAAAGTGAATTGTGACTATATTTCACACTTATGACCATTGCAGCATTCCCATGGTCGTGTGATTTACATTCAGCTGCTTGACAATTGACTCACATTTATGACAGTTACAGTGTTCCAGAGTCATGTGATCCCCTTTTGTAACCTGACAAGTAAAGTCAATGGGGAAGCCAGATTCCCACGTATATGTTCTAAAGGAATTTTTTAATTTTAATTTTTGGCAATAATACTTGATTCTTACCAAAAATCTCACATACATCGCTGATGCTTTTGAAGTGAATCAGTTCCATCCAGCGGTGGGATTCAAATAATTTAACAATTGGTTCTCTGCCCTAATGACCAGCTGAACCAGCAGTTCTCTGAACTGCTTAGAAAGTTAACAACTGTTTCTAACAAATAGGCATGAACTGGTTGAATCCCACCTCTGGTTCCATCCCTCCCTCCATCCTATTCTTTCAATAAACAAACAATACCTATGAGTTGCATTTAAACAGTCTCAACAGTATGACTGAATCTCTGCTTAGTTGTACATACTTTACAGATAACATTTACACAAAGTAGGGTTTTGATTGTGGTGCCAAACCACAAGGAGGTTGACTTTAAACCTCAATTGTGGATGTTTCTATGTCTGTTGTCTGTCTATGTATCGTCTGTCTGTCTATCTGTCATATATCATCCCTCCATTTTTTCCTCCATCCCTCCATTCTTCCACTCACTCACCTGCTACTTAACTATTTTGTGGTAAAATAACTAAAACACAAGATGGCTAATATAAACATACTAAGTTTTCAAGTTCTATGTAATAAATGCAAAATATTTAAGGGACTAAATAAAGGGGTGCAGTGGCCTAGTGGTTAAGACGCTGAGCTTGTTGAGCAGAAGATTGGCAGCTCTAGACCCAAGCACTCTGTGATGGGGTAAGCTCCCATTTTTACCTCAGCTCCTGCCAACCTAGCAGTTCAAAAATATCCAAATGCAATGCTAGCCATCTGACCATGGAAGCATTTTTGGACAACACTGGTTCCCTCGGCTAGGAAAATGAACGGAGATGAACACTGCTCCCTAGAATTAGACACGACTGGACAAGGGAAACATTTACCATTTTAAATTTAATATATGCTACAAATTTCTAGAGAAAACTTCAAATGCTTCTTGACCGCTGAGAACTAAGCAGTGCAAAAATCACTTTACTTTATCTAAATAGTGAAAGCCTCTTTTCCTTCAAAACAGAATTCAAAAGCAATTTATTTTTCAAGAAACTGAATATTTTTATTATTTAAATCATTTATATTAATTAATTAACTATAATATCCCAGGTTCTTCAGAAGGACTTAATAGGTGGATGAGATTGCCTAGTCCAATCAAAGCATCTGTCTGACTGTTCAACAAACCAAAGTAATAATACTTGCACTTCTGTCACCATCACAACTAATGAAATAGAAAGAAACTGCTAGGAAACCCAGAAATATGGTTGGTTAACTCTCACATTTTGTTACATTTGTCTGTATTTTCATGTTCTAGATTCCACTTGCAATCTTACAATCAGTTATGTTGACCAAATTCTGCAGAATCCAAAGAGACATAGTCTGCTGGCAGTGTCAAGTATATAAGAGCACAGATAAAGAATAAAAATTCTTCTTTTCCTGATAACAGTAGTGCTTTAAAATTTTCTCTCTGGGCCTGAGAGAATGTTTTGTACTGCTAATCCCTTTTTCCCCCTTTTATAATTCCACTGTTGCTGCCAGATCTATAATTGGCATCTTTTCTAACGAACTTGCCATGCTTTTCTAAAGTCTGAGATAAATCATATTTGTCACCATGAAGCTAATGATAATCTGTTTGGCCCACATGAGGAACTACATGATGCAGTTGAATAGCTTGCTGGCATGGAAAAAGCTGGCAGTGGCATTTCGTAAAAATATGGAGCTCAAATTGTTCCTCACAAACATGCAATTGTTATTTTCAGCAGCGATGTCTTTGAATTACATCTTGAGAGCATGTTCAATTTCATACCATAGTTAGCCATGTAGTAAATTAAGTACATTAGTACTAAAAATATTTTAAAAGTTAATGTGTTTAAATATGAGTTCAAGAACATTGAGGACTTCTATACAAATAAGACACACACGTTATTAATAATAATAATAATACCAATTCCCATAACAGTGGATGTTTTTGTTTGCGAACAACTAAGATGTCCACAGTATATGTCTTCCAATAGTATACTGCTTGGGGTTTGATGCATCTGGAAATATAAATTCTAAACACAATTTTCAAGATTTCACATTCATTTGCTTTTGGTTAACACGGTCAAATCTAGAACAGGATTTGGCTCTTTCTATAATTAAAATAATACTGATGCTAAAATTGGGGTAAATGGTAGCAGCCAAATGACACAAGATATGATTTGTAACTGAACAATCTTGTTACTCAGTTCTAAACATGTTTATCTAGAACCAGAAGGTATTTCTATGTTTAGACTATTACCTTTGGACACACAGAAACTACTGTTTTCTGGTAGGGGACTTTGGAGAATTAATGATCCAAACTGAATAAAAACTGGAAATCAGAAACATAAGACAAGTTTGATATTCATGGTCTGTGCAGAATTCTGCTTTGCTGATTTAATTCTAGCTGAATGCTATCCTTTGGGAGATCACCATTATCACTTCCAAAATCTAACTTATTCCCCACTGTATATTTACACACTTCAGTGAAGAACATGAGCTTTCGGCTTAGTACAGAAAAGTCAGGAAAAAAAAAATAGCATGGTTATTTTTGTGGATTCATCATATTCAGTATTAAACACATCTTTTGTTTCTCTTTGGAGATTATGCATATTATGAATTTGTAATTACAGTAAAATGCTTTGAACGTTTATGTAAATGCACACATTTTAAAAACTGCAATTTTTGTGAGTCAAAAACTGCAATGGTGGAATTCAATTTTTTTTTTACTACCGGTTCTGTGGGCGTGGCTTGATGGGTATGGCTGAGGGGTGTCATGTGATGGGGTGGGCAGTTTCTGTAAGCAGGGCAATAAAGATGAGGCTAGAAACAACACCAGAATGTTTTTTTTTTCCTGCCTACAGGATTCTACAGGATTAACCCTGTAAAGTGGGAAAAAAACAAAAGGAGACTTCTAACAACTAGTTCTCCAAACTGCTTAGAAAATTTACTGTTGGTTCTAGCAAACCTGCTAGAACCTGCTGAATTTCACCTCTGTATGAAGCACAACATTTTGTGTGGTTGTGATTGTTTAAATTTCCATCCTGCCTATATGATGGAAACAGAATGGGTAGAATGATCAAAAGTTGTTCCTTGCTGTATTTTTGGTAGTCATAAATTAGTTATTGTTCTCCATTATCAGTGTGTGTGTGTGTGTGTGTGTGTGCATCACTGATATCTATATATTCAAGGCAACTTTATCTGATCTCCTATATTATCCATGGTGATGAATGTTGCTATTTATCTATAATTCTGGATTAAATATAAAAAAATATATTTCCGATGGGTCTTTGGTACTCTCTGAGCTTGGTTGTTTTCTTGTAGAAGTTTCATTATCAAAACTAGATAACATCATCAGTGCTACCCCTCATTTCAACCCTGAGCTATAAATATTCTCCTTTATTGGTAATTATATTCCTCTTTTCTTGAAAATAATTCCTTAATCTTGCCTTTAAAAGGTTAACTAATACTTCAATGTTATTATATTAAATGTCCTTCTAACTTTAACATTAGCATCTGCCTTGTGTTAGATCTGCTATTAGAAATGGAGGCAAGTCCCATTCAGATATGTTTTTCCTACTTTGATCACATATTTCCAATTCCTCATTTCAATGGAATTTAAGAAATCAGTAAAACACAGCTGGAAATGAAATAAGGGACACGAGCAATCATCACCATTTATTCAAAGAATAACCCATGTTTTTATATGAACTTGTATGTGTACCCCAGGGTAATATCGATTCCTTACCACATCAGATTGAACCATAAATATATTTTTAAAGAAATGCTCTGAAAATAAGAATAACATTTTAAAATCAAGGGCTCAAGAATAATATTGTGCAAAATGGATTTTTATCATATAATCTTTAGGTGCAAGAATTCTTCAAACCATAGAACCATTACCTTCAGCTGGCTCAAACCATTTCTACTCCAGGGGAGACGTGGCCAGTGGATACTATTGTGATATCTTGATTTGGATGTCATGATTTTATATCGTATGATAAAGTTAACGTTAATGCTAATCTTGAGAATCATTGTATGAAATATGGAGAATATGGAACAGATGTAAGCTCAGACTGATACGCCTTTATGGATCTCAACACAATAAGTAATTTAGAGGACAAAAACAGTAGGCAAAATGGTTAATTAAGCCACCCAGAATCACTTTGCAAAGTGATATACTGTAGATGCATATACATTTAACAAATAAATAATATACTCATACTGAATTTCTCCCAACTCTTTCTTTCACAATAATCACACATTGTTTTTTTGCCATATCTCTTTTGGGGTTAAATAGCCTTTTCCATTCAAGCAAAGGGAAACCCCAAGTACCTCTCTATATCTTCTATGCCTTGCGAATTGCTGTGATTAAGCAGTAGGTTCAAATTAGAGCGAAGAAAAGTGGTCTTTGGAAGTTTTCCCACCAAATTTGGATGGTTGATTTCTCCATCTCCAGGAGGAAGAAAGAAACCCAGTTTTTCACTCCAGTTTTATTTATTCCATTTATATTCTGCCCCCAACTCAACAGACTCTGGGAGGCACACTTAAATAGTAATACATAAATAAAAAAAATGAAAAAGTACAGCTGAAAAGAATTAAAGCAAAGTTAAGTCACAAATGTTTAATTTCAAAAGTCAGGGGGGCATTTTAGCTTTGGCTAGTAGGGGGAGGGGATGTGAAGTAAATCCTTCCAAAGAGATAGAGCTACTTATAAAAAAGGATGCCTATAGAGAGAGGGAATATGAATCATTCTCCCCCCCACCCCAGAGCTGATAGCACAAACTAGGCAGATTCTGTTATAAGAAGACAGTATGGTAGACCACACTGTCCCAAACTATACAGTGCTTTACCCTCAAAACCAACACTTTGAATGTTCATGCTCAGAAACACATTGACAATCAATTCAGCACCTGCAATGTACTATAGATGTCACACCGCTGAAGCACTGTCTATCAGCCACTGTCTGCACCAACTGAAGTTTTCAGATGGTCTTCAAAAAGAACCCAAAGTAGATCACCTTATGGTAGTCTAGTCTTGCAATGATTAATGCATGAGCAAAAAAAAATGTATCCATTTGCTGAAGCTTGCCAAAGGCAAGGACTCTACCTACTGATTGGGCAAAATATAAATCCATCCAGATTCATCATAGGAGGCAGATGATTTTTGAGCAAACAGTAAATTTACTTCTAGAATTCACTTTTACTTATTTTGTCCATCATCTTTGAGCTCTGGAGATTGAGTAGATTTATAGTAGACCAAACTCTTGTTGAACAAATTCCTAAGTACCTGCTAAAAAACCTAATAATCTCCTTATCTTGGGCAGACAATTTTAATTTCTCCTGTAGAAGCTGATAGTGCTCATGAGTAAACATATTGACCAGGAAATGATCTAACATAACAAAGCTTAATATCTTCAGATTACAAGCTAACCGTTCCAAAAGAAGGACTAGATTCAGTAACTGTATGCACTGGGCCATTTAAGTTGGCCAAGTCTCTGTCACTGAGATCATGAATTTCTAAGCTAATTCAGATACTACACTCAGAATTGAAATCTGCCGAGGCCTAACAACTTGGAGGAATCCAGCCCCAGCTCCTTAGTCAGATCTAGAAGCTCAGATGGAAAAACTGCTGAGCAGCAGAATCAGCAACTTATATAATACAATTCAGATCCACATATTTATTTAACTGCAGATCAAGGCATCTGTTCACAATCAAGGTCTCATGCAGAATCATTAAACTCTGACATCCTGGTGGGCATTATTATATAATGGATCAATCCTCATCCCCATCCCAATTAGGCCTGGGTCATGCATGCAGGTTTGATCCTTCCACCTTGACCAAATTATGGGAGAACTGGGTCTTATTACACAATGAGCCCAGCAATATAATATCCATGATTTAAGAATGACATAGTGTAGTTGGATTAGACGAGGGGACCGACACAAAATTGTCTTAGGGTACTTTGCTTAAATAAATCTCAAACCTCTCATTTGCCTCCATGCTCACTGGTGAGGTCAATGTATCACTGTGTTGTTCTTTATGCCCTTCAGCATTGACATAAATGAATGAAAAATATGCAACCTTTCAACTGCAGGGGAGTTGCCCACAACTGTAATGAGATGAACCTTCAGCAGTGTTGAATAAAAAGTTGAGGAAGCCCTAAGGCATATTTAGCCTGTGATTCAGTAAGTGTAATATACCTTGGTGAGATAAAATTGAGACTTGGCATCTGTTGTATGGAATTGTTCAAGCTGAGCTGTCTTTTAAAAAACAAAATTATGAGGATGATAGACAACTGCTACCACCACATGGGACCACAGCCTGCAAAGAGAAGAAAAGAATAAGCAGGCCCATACCACTATTCGGAATATATGGGAAACAAAGGAAAAAAGCCGTAGAAATAGATAATCAGCTGGGGGCTTTCTGCTCATGTCTGCTTAGCTAGAAATTCATCTTGTGTGTTCTGTGGAAATAGAAGGAGTCCAGATGTGTACATAGTCCATTCTCCTGGGTTTGAGTCTGAGTCCATGTTCTGTTTCACTTAGGTACAAAAGAAGTCAATCTGTCTGTGTGATAATGCTCATCACAAAGAGAATTGTCAATTTCAATTAATATTTGTGGGGAAGTTCACTAGATTTTTTTTTGTTAAAGCAGATTATTCATTAATTTACTGATTTCCAACTGGAGTTTGTTTCAAATAATGCCTTTGACACATATAGTCTCTTTTATCCAAGTCAGCAGTTCTCAACCTGTGGGTTGCAACCTCTTTGGGGTTGCCTAAGATCATCGGAAAACACATATTTTCAATGGTCTTAGGAACCGAGACCATAATTTTATGGTTGGGGGTCACCACAACATGAGGAACTGCATTAAAGGGTAGTGGCATTAGGAAAGTTGAGAACCACTGATCTAAGTAGAGTTTTCTCCTGAAGAAGAGAATACTCATATTCCCTCTAGTTCAGAGAAATTAACTCTTAAAATTCTGACTAATATCCTGGTATCAAAATGCTTTCCAATTGTTGCATTTGATGATTGAAAAATATTTTGGCAAGACCTGAAACACTTAAGTATTTTTAAAGGTATTTTATTTAATATAGATGTGCTTACATTTTTAAGTTCATCAGGGATATGTCCGTTATATTTCTTATCATAGCATGATAATAAATTTGAATAAATAAATTTGAATAAATAAATAAATTTCCCATAGCCTTAAATGGCTTAAAAAGTTGCATTGGCAAAAAGATGGATCCCATCTTTTTCAGACTGATAATTCAGAGGTGAAATTCAACAGGTTCTAGCGAAGTAGTAAATTTTCTAAGCAGTTTGGAGAATAGGTTGTTAGAAGAAATCTCCTTTTGTTTTTGTTTTTCCACTTTACAGGGTTAATCCTGTAAGGAAGGAAGGAAAGAAACATTCTGGGGTTGTTTGTAGCCTAATCTTTATTGCCCTGCTTACAGAAACTGCCCACCCAGTCACATGACCCCCACAACCATGCCCACTAAGCCACGCCCACAGAACCGGTAGTAAAAAAAATTGAATTCCACCACTGTGATATTAGATTTGGAACAGAATTAGGGAAGCATATTTATAAACAGTTTGGATTACTTCCATTACTTTTCATTACAGTTGGATTTACTTTTAAATATGTAAAAAGAAATGTTCCCTTTCTGGAGATGGAACATTCTATTCTGTACCAAGGCGATCTGATTCTTCTAGGCCAGAGTGATGCTTCTAGAAATAAATCTAATCTTTTAAAAAATGGCTTGTGGTGTTCCAGTTCTGGATCATGATATTCAGAGTACTATGAACTATCTCCTATCTGGAAGTTTGATCTTCAGCAAACTGCCAAACCAGTTCTGGAATGGTTGGTTTAACTTGTTATGAAGGAAGAACAGAACATGTCAGATTTCAAAAAATATCCAATCTCCAGAGAGACAGAATGCTTTTTATAAATATCTATTTTTTTAACAGAAGCTTTCTGATTAAACTTTTTTATGAATGTTTTTGATTAAACTATGTCTAATATTTTGGATTCTGAAGAAATAAGATAGTAAGAATATTGACACCTTTGAACTTTAGAGTTGGGGAATACTCTGGATAGCCAAATACACAAACCAATAAAAGATTGAAGAAACAAAGCTTTTACTTGCACCACAGATGACCAGGCTCAAATTATCCTACTTTGGACATATGAAAAAAAGCCGCTTTTCTGAAAAAGCTCTTTCTCCCCACTTTTTCCTCTGCTGGAAAAGCTAGAAGAAAAGAAGAGAATAACCTCAGTTACAGGACAGTTACTGTTGGTGACTGAGATGATTGAAGTACTGTTGGAGACTTGAAAGAACAGGTTAGAAATAGATCATTTTGGAGAAAATCTAACTATGTGGTTGCTAAGAGTCAAAATTGATGGTACTCAATCAATTAAATTTAGAATTATAGCTTGCTATTCGCCTTACTTAAACCAAACTTTCAAATAACCAAGCAGCTTTTACTGTTCCTGTTGTTTTTGTTATTTTATTATTTGTTCCAGTTTTAAATAAAGAAAAACTTTTTAAAGTGATAAAAACAAAGAAGGTTAAAGTCTCATTTAAGTACAAACTGATTCCTGGTGACTTTATGGGCATGTTGGTTTTTCTCTCTTCTCTTTTGTAACAACATAGAAAAAGTTACCATGGCTAGCTTCTGCAATTTTCTTTTGTAAAGAATTATCTAGAATTTGCCCATCCATATATTAACTAGACTCAATTTTGCTTCATTTTGGAACCCAGACTAATTTGGCCAAGCCAAAGATTCTCATAGCACAATTCTCTATACATTTAAAAATAATTTTAAAACATTTTAAAAATACATTTAAGAAAACAATTCCCAGTTCCCATTTATTTTTTCTATTCCACTTGAAAATGCTTCAGGCAGCAGATACTAAGTGGTCTAAACCACATTTCCTGGTCTGGAGGCCAGTCCTATATAGTCACACAAACTAACAGAGCTCCCAGCTCAGATTAACACCTTGGGCAGATGGAAGTTTTCATTGTGTTCTTTGCCTCCAATGGTAAAAAATCTTACGGAGGTTCTCACCTTATCTTATTTCCATATAATGCTTTTTATTTGAGAAAGTTTATGCTCAATGGTGGGATGCTGCCTGGTTGCACTAGTTCTATCGAACTGGTAGTGGTGATGATGGCCCTGTCCATCCATCCCTGCCCTATTCTATCCTATATCCCCTTCTTTTTTTATTTCTTGCTCACCTGAATCGCACTGCACAGCTGTTTTTCACACCTCTGCAGCCTTCGAACTCACCAAGGTTGCCTGTAGTAAGCTGAATTGCTGCAGTTTTGAAGCTGCGCAGCAGTGCGGATGGCACACACTTACCGACCCGGCTGTTAAATCGATTGAATCCTATCACTGCTTATGCTGCAGTGATTGCATTCATCTGAAGATCCAATTCTATTTTTGCAACTCTCTGGAACAGCTGTTGTCCTGCAGAATTCATCATTCACTGAACTTGTTCTATCTCCATATAAGGAGATCCGGAGACAGTATGTCTGGCTGCCGGCTTTTTAGAGAGCGGGAAAACCCTGC
>JAEANM010021161.1:0-11927 GCA_017656035.1 Myanophis thanlyinensis
TATCTATCTATCTATCTATTAATAATAAGCCCATAAGGCTAACATTTGAGCAGTTAATACTCAATTGTCCCAGCAATTATTTTCAAGCAACAAATATTGATTTGGGCTACTATGTTAGATTTTCTCACTAGTAAAAAAAACCAAATAGATTCGATCCAGTTTACTGCAGCTCAGCGGCTCTTGTTTTCCTGTTTTCTGATTTATTTTCATTTATGATATTATACCATTGTGAGGTATTCAGAATGTTTGCATTTATTTTATATTCTCATTTAGCTTATCATTGACTGAATCAGAAAATGTAAGTTGGAAGTTGCATGGTTTGACTAAGTAGGTTTGATAGTGACCTGGCAGAAATTTGAGAGAATCTCAGAAATCTTGGTTAAATTTGGTATTAATGGTTCTTTCATAGTAGCTTCTTTAAATTTTGTGATATGATATCACTTAGTCCAGGGAAAGCCTAAATGTGGTCTCCATTGTATTAATGTTTGTGTGTTTATAAACGTCCCAAATGCAACAACATAAAGTAAAAGAGTGAAATCATAAAATATTATTATTAATTTAATTTAAAATTGTAGTCTTAATTGCCTTTCACGGGCTCTGCATTCATTAATTTTTTTTTATAAGAACTCTACTTTAACCAGCTTCTGGAAGGTCTTGAAGATTGTGGCAATACACACTTTCTCTGGAGAACTGTTCTATAAAATGGGAGCCTAAATGGCGGCTATAATGGTGAGCAGTTTTTTCCATGTAGTTCATTGGTCAGTTCTTTTTGCCAAGGCATATAAAGGCTTTAGAGTTTAATGCCAGCACTTAAGATTGCACATAATTTTGTATTTATTTATTTATTTGTTTGTTTGTCGCGTTTATGTAGTGTATACTGGAGGTGGTGCACTTTTGATAGCTGTATGCAATGAAATTTCATTTTAATGTATGCCGATTACATTAAAAGTATGTATGCCGTGTACATTAAAAGCGACAATAACATTATTTTAACACTAAGTCTAAGTTGTGCCTATAAACTTGTTGCCTTATTCAAGAGGCTCTGTGAATCTGGATGGGAAGAACAGATTAAAACTAGTAAGACTGAGTAGCTGTTAGTCTTGGGACTTCAGACCTTAGTCTTACCCTCTTTTTGAGTAGGTAGCATTTTCCCAGATTGGATCCACCATAACCTGGGTTCCTGCTCAAAGAAACCTTGGCTAGGAGAACCGTTGTGCATATCTGTCTTGTGTGCCAATTGCACTCATTCTTAGATCAGGAACTCTTATGTTCTCAACTTACGACCAGTTATTTAACAACCATTTAAAGTTATGATGCTTTCAGAAAAAAGGGTAGTTTATTCCCATAAAGTACTTCCAACTGTCATAAAATGTCACACACACACACACACATTTCAGTCACATGAGTGCATTTTAGGTGTTTTGTAGCTGGCTTGCATTTATGACTGGTTGTAGTATCCTGCGGTAACAGGACTTTTTGTGAGAGCAAAAAACATTGTTCTTGGACAATGGATTCACTTAGCAACTGCCATAAAAACAGTTGAAAAATCAGATCTGGTCACATGGCCTCCTTGACTTAAGACTACAAGAAGTTGTGAAAGTTCAGATCCAAATTGTGTTTGTGAATTGAGGATTATCTGTACTGATTTTTTTGTTATCTTCCATGTGAATTGTGCAGATGGCTGTCCTTGAAACTACAGCTGATCCAGAATTTCAGTAGCTACTGGTATGCCTTGATAGGTCTTAATATCTCTATTTTGCATGATACAGTGTTTCCTATTGGACTTCTGGGTGCAATTCAAAATGCTGGTTGTCATGGACCAGTGCCAAGTTATTTGTAGGATAACCTGTCTCCGATTATTTCTGCCTGTCTGATGAGATTTGACAGGGTGGGTAGACCCTTATATCAAAGAACATTATCTGATGAAGCCCAGGAAACAGGCTTTTTCTGTCGCCGCATCTATTCTCTGCACTAGGACTAGAGGTGACATGACAGCAGCGTCTCAATATCTTAAGGGGCTGCTACAAAGAAGAGTGGGTCAGCCTATTCTCCAAAGCACCTGAAGACAGGACAAGAAGCAATAGATGAAAACTAATCAAGGTGAAATCCAGTTTAAAAAAGAAGAGAGATTTCCTGACAGTGGGAACAATTAAATCAATAGAACGACTTGCCTTCAGAAGTTGTGGATGTTCCATCATTGGAGGCTTTTAAGAAGAGATTGGACAACCGCTCGTCTGAAATATAATAGGGTCTCCTGCTTGAGCTAGGGATTGGACTAGAAGACCTCCAAGGTCCTTTCTGTTATTCTGTTACTCTGTGCCAGGCTGCAGCCCATTTGGAACTGGGCCATAGAAGTGGTGGGCAAAGTGCATGCAAAGCTGCATTTGTGAAAGTGGCATGTTCACATGCAACCCTCCCTCCCCCATGCCATCATCTCCGCTGATCCGCCAAACTGGAAAGATTGGGGAATGCTGTTTAATGGAAGAACATCTCTTCTGAGATTCAGATTACAGTGCTGGTCTTTTATAAGGTGCTAAGACCTGGTTCTTTCCCTGGACAGTGCAGTAGGATGCTGGGTAAGGCTGTCTTCAACATGTAGATTGTGTAGCCTGTGGAACATCCAAGCATGATATATGTTGTTTTAATTGTTTTTTTTATTATGTATGATTGTTTTACATTAATTGTTAACTTCACAGAGTCACAGGGCAAGTGAACAGCATATAAGTGGCATGAGTAGTAAATAACCATTATAAATATAGTTAAATTCCAATATCTGGTAACTTTATTTTTCCCCTCTGTTGAGATTGATTAGATTGATTCAGAGATCATAAAATGTGTAAGCTTTAAGAACTGAAAAGCTCTTCATTCAGTCAGATGAGATAAAAGTAAATTGAAAGGGAGGAGGGGAGAGTATTGTGGATTCTGAATAGTAAACCTTAGGATAGAAAGTTAGTGAAAACAAAAAATAACTTAGAACTGTAGTTGTAATAAGGGCTGTTTGGAACGAAGAAATAAACTGGAATTGAAAATATCAGATCCAGTTCCTTGGAGGAGACACAGGTGCTTTGCTGGCTGGAAAACAGAAATCCTCAGCTAGCATACATAGTACTAAATTTTCCCATCCTAAGGGAGTCCCCTTTGATAGCACCTCTGCTGCTAAAGGGTTGTAGATCTTGTAGCCCAGGGAGCAGGATGTTGACATCTTTGGGCAGAGATGTTCTACAACCTAGTCCTGCAGAGATAGCTAGAAACTGGTGTTAGCTTCAGCAACCTCTCTCCCAAATGGGTGCTTATTTATCTGTAGAACATTCTCACAAAATGTATTTATTTAGTTCTGAGAAAATTTGCAGTAACATTTATATTTCTAATTTCAATTCTTTAATCCTTTTCTTTAAAAAAATATAGATGTTTATACAGGTAGCTCTCAGTTTATGACAGATCAATTATGTCTGGAATTGCTGTGCATTGGTGATAGTTGTATGTCAAAGAGAACAAATATACTGTACATGGAAAAAGCATGTCCCATGACCAACTCAGATTGGATCCTGCAGAACAAATATTAATATTAAAATAAGCACAGAAAAATTATTTTGGAAGTGAATGAAGAGGGCTAAACAAAGAACTTCAAATAGATGGAATGGAATTTTTAAAAAAATGGTTTGGGGTGAAAGTTAAGGAAATATTGGAAGCACACATGAAACTAGAAAACAAATACAAAAGTTATGAGCACTTGTTCAGCAATCATTCAAAATTACAACAGAGGTGAAAGACTTACTGTCTGTGAAGTGGCAACTGTTAACAGCTTCCCCAGGGCAGGGTCATGTGATTGCATTCTGGGTTTTGGAGTGCCAAGAAAAATCAATACGGAAGCTGGCAGAGAAGATTAAAAGTTGTTCCTATAAGTCACTCCAACCCCTTTTTCTTTTGAGCCCCACTGGAGTACAAGATCCCAAAATAGCCAGAATTGCCCTCTCTAAGTGATGTAGTCACATAATGTTGTGCTTTGCAAATGCATCACTTGGCAATGGCAATCTCTGTCCCAGTTGCCATTGTAACCCGAGGACTATCTATCAGTGACCAAGTGAAAAAAAATCAATGAATAGAAAATTATTTTAAAATGACAAGTGAATGTTGAAAAATCTCAGGGATCTCATACTCTGTAGCAACCCCATCAGTAGTGTGTGTGTGTGTGTGTGCCTGTGGGACCCCACTGCCCACCTGTGGCCTGTGTACCCCAGTGCTCACTTGTGGCATTGCTGGCCTATCTCTGCTCTCCAGAACCCACCTGTGCCTCTGCCAGCTGACTTGTGGCATTCTTCTACCCTCCCATGATGCCCGTGCACCCCTCTGTGCGCTCCTTATCTGGAACTCCTGCCTCTTCCCATTTAGCCCATGTGGTCCTTGGTTATGATAACAATCAGGACTTCTGGGATTGCTAAACGATGCAATGACATGATTCATCCACATCACTTAGTGACAGCAATCTCGGTCCCAATTGCTGTTGTAACCCAAGGATTACCTGTATGATAGCATCCAAGGAAAACTCAGGAAATAGAAAGTTCTTTCAATACACTAGTTGAATGTCGAAGATTGGAAAGCTTTCAGATTTAAATGATGTAACTGAAAAATTAAAAATAGAAAACTGGTTTGCTTATGAAATCTCAAGTCTGTTCACTTCCTTTAAATCAACAAATACACAGTAACCACAATCATTCTCATGTTTTGTGCATATGTCATGTTGAAGACTGGTTGGTGAATTCAATAAGAGTGATAGGATGGAACTAGAGCAGGGTCCCTAACCCATGGTCTGTGGATCAGCACTGGTCCACAGCATGCCAGAAATCGGGCTACACAAACAAGTAAAATCCCATTCATGGGATGTAAACAGCACATGAAACCACACCCCCTCTGGTCCACTGAAAAACCTCTCTCCACAGAACCAGTCCCTGGTGCCCAAAATGCTGGGGACTGCTGAACTAGAGAATGCCTGTTAATAAATTGAATGCTTAGCAGATGATTTCAGCATTGAGTAGGAAATAAGATTTGGTTGTGCAATATCGCCTTGACTGTTTAATATATATAGGGATAAATACTTAAAAATGTTTGTGACTTTTGAGATGTTTTAGTCAGGGGCTCATGGTTTGGATAGTGGATGATGCTGTACTGTTGGTCGAGAATCTGAATGATTTGCAGTAATGTTAGATTGTATGGTATAAAACAGCTTATGCCTAGAAAATAATTTATTGAAGACCAGAGTAATTGTGGTTGATAATGAAAATGGAATATATAGTTTTAACAATATAGTGTCACAAGATTATGTATTTGAATACAGCATAGGCTTTATATAAAGATAAAAAAATATATGGAAAATTTAGGATGTATAAGTCAGAAATGTAGTAGATGTAGTATGTGTTCTGTAGTGGGTAATGAATATATTCAAAAGAATACAAGCAGCGTATGAAGCAGTGCATGGACATGATAGAAGCAAATAAGTTTGCCTGGATAAACTGGTATACAGAAATACAGTAAAAATTGCTTGTCTAACCTGATTTTAATTATTTTTTCTCTTGTGTCTTAATTTATTTGGCTGGCTATCTTGTAATCCTTTTTGGTGCTTTGCAGAAAGTTCCTTGCTCTGAAAGGAATGGTTGATGCTTTTTTGTAGATAATATAAACATTACTTAGTATGTGTGATTTGTTCTGATTTTATTACCAGAAGCTGCAGTTATGCCTTATACAGGTAGACCTCAGCTTATAACTTGTCATTCAGCAAACATTTGATACTAAAAATGGACTTACAAATCATGCTTGAAGTTATGGCCATTGCAGTGCTCCTGTAATCATGTGATTACAATTCAGGTGTTTGGCAGCCCTGCTGCAACTCCCCTCACCCAACTATCACTCACCTCAGTCTATACGCTTTTGGCTGCTTGCCCCCCTGCCTTGTGAGGTAGCAAGGAGCCTCAGAACCATGTGGCTCTGGGACCACTTTCAGAAGGTCAGTCTGTCCCAGCAAGTGCCAGCATTGGTTCACTCCCCACTTGCCTTCCCTTCCAGTTCACTGCACCAACCTTTCTGCTTCATGTCAAGCCACCGTGGCTGAAGAAGCAGCACCTGGCTCCCTTTGCTGTCTTCCTTTTCAAAACCAGCTTCACTGGCAAATATTCTATATGTGGTCCCTGAGCCTTTTGTTAAGTGATGCTATTTTCATAAAGTTGTGTTAACTTCAGAACATTTTCGAAAGGATGCCACAACTTGCTTTGGATAACTTCCTTTGGATAGCTTTGGAAAATTGTAATACCTGTGATATTTGGTTAATGACTGCAAAGGAGAGTGATGGCATTCTGGTGGCTAAGTGAAGGGTCACATGGTGTCTTGCTTTATAACTACATCACTTAGAGACTGAAATCTCAATTGTGGTCACAAGTTGAGGACTACATGTACAGTTTCAGAAAGCTCATAAAATGTGCTTGATTAATACATGCTTACATTTGATAAAATATGCCTTGTTTCCTCTTACAGGTTAAGAGAGGTTTCAGAAAAGCTCAACAAGTACAACTTAAATAGGTGAGGAATCTTTACTGTTTCAATTCTGAATTTGAGCTTATTTTTCTACTCAGCTACCTAATTGGGTGGGCACTGGGAGATGAAGGAGAAGCAGGTGTGTGTACCCATGTGGCTATATGTTTGTGTTAAACTCTTCATTGGATTCCAGGCTGATTACAACTTGGAAGGGAAAGGTTTGGTTTGATTGGTTTCAAGAAATCTAAAAATGGACTGCCATAATATGACGGTGACTTGTAGCCAGAGGTGAAAATCAGCCGGTTCGCACCGGTTCTATAGAACCAGTTATTAGAAGAAATCTCCTTTTTTTTTCCTCCCACTTTGCAGGGTTAATCCTGCAAATAAGGCAGTTGTTTCTAGCCTAATCTTCTATTGCCTTGGTCACAGAAACTGCCTCTCCCCTTACTACTTTGTAACTTTGGTGAAGTTTAATTTGTGCTCGGTGATGTTTAATTCTGTGGCCACACCCATAGAACCGGTAGTAAAAATAATGAATTTCACCACTGCTTGAGTCACTCTATCTCAAAACCCTTTTTGTTCTCTATAGATACCTGTGATACATTGAATTCCTCTATAACCAATAAAGACAGATGTTTGTAAAAAATAAATACGACTAAAAACAAGATGATAGTGATATCCCTTTATTTAAAAACAGGTATTTTCTTCATCAAGTTGTTCAACTAAAAATATTTGAAGTACTACTTCAAATACACTATAATTACTTTATAATTGTCTAGTTTTTTAAAATAATTTTTATTCAAAAATTTTACAAAAAAATTAAAAATTAGGGAAACAAAGTAGAAAAAGATTTTAAAGAGTAAAAGAAAAGTGAATAATATAAAAACAAGAAAAATATATATCTAAAGAAGCAATCTTCTTTGCGGCAGTTACAATCATAACAATTACCAACTCCTCTGTTCTATATTGCATAACATAGTTCCCGTCTTCCAATAAACAAACCATCTAATCAATAAATCCCAAAATCAGCAGTTCACCTTTATGCATTTTCAGTGAAGAAACCGTTAGAGAGTTTCCAGAAGTGTCTGTTTTTTAAATGTAACAATTGAAAATAAATTTTGAGATAGCAATTCATGTTATATCACAAGCTACTTACCTTTTTTTATTTCTTAAAGCAAGAGTGTCTCACTCATTTCCCTTTTTCTTTTCTTTTTCAGCCATCCTCCTTTGAATGTATTGGAACAGGCAACAATTAAACAGTGTGTAGTGGGACCAAATCATGCTGCATTTCTTCTTGAGGTAAACACATCAGGCTGCAATTAAAATATCCTGGTTGTAATTAAATTTAGTTTTCCAATGTTTGTTCTTGTTAGTCGCGAAGTTGTGTTTGACCCATCGCAACCCTATGGACACCCTTCCTCCAGGCCTTCCGGTCCTCTACCGTCCTCCGGAATCCATTTAAGCTCATGCCGACTGCTTCAGTGACTCCATCCAGCCACTTCATTCTCTGCCGTCCCCTTCTTCTTTAGCCCTCAATCGTTCCCAGCATTAGGCTCTTCTCCAGTGCGTCCTTCCTTCTCATTAGGTGGCTAAAGTATTTGAGTTTCATCTTCAGGATCTGGCCTTCTAACGAGCAGTCAGGGTTGAACTCCTCTAGGACTGACCAGTTTGATCACCTTGCAATCTAAGGGACTCACAGGAGTCTTGTCAAGCAACACAATTCCAATGTTAGACCAACTTAATAATTGCTAAAAATGTCAATAATGCAATTTAAGTGTAATGTTTCATAGACATTTTTTCCTTCAATTTTAGGATGGTAGAGTCTGCAGAATTGGCTTTTTAGTTCAGCCAGACAGATTAGAATTGGGTAAACCTGATAACAATGATGGGTAAGAGCTACTTTTGTTCTGATTTGTAACAAGTATCAAATATTTTAATCCACTTTGTTTTTAAAAGTTACTCATTTGGATTATTAACAGAATTGAAAATAAACATGGAAGAATTTTTAAATAAATATTTTGACGTACCTTTCTAATGATGATTTTAAAGATACCAGATTTAGTTCTAACCTATTTGCATATAAATAATAAGAGATAAACCATGAATATTAAAAACAATTGAGATGTCTTAACCAACATTGACTGTTGAATTGAATAGTCTTAATAGAACTGAATTAACACTATATTTTCATTTATGATGTTACCACTTGCCAGGATATGTTTTCTGGATCCACATTTTTATCTTGAGTTTTTAAAAGGATATAGGAGTATTACATTAATTTAAGTCTAGGATTAAAAGATTTAAAAGTTTGAAATTTGATTATGTTAATTTATAATCTAACACATAGTCATTCTTTGAACACATACACAATAGTTTCACCATGAGGGTTAATATTACTTTTGTCGTAAAACATTTTCTAATAAAAGAACTGTATTGGCATGCTTGGCATGCTTTCCATTTGCTCCTGTTAGATCGTCATATCCTTTAGCTAAGTTTGGAAGATTCCCCAAGGGTGTTGCTTAAGCTGGTGTGTTACCAGACTAAGTCCCTGAGAATTTAAACCTGGGATTCCAGGGCTTGTTTTTAACCCATTTGGGATTGTATTGTGACTGATCTACCATCTTTTACTTTCAGTTCAAAGTTGAGCAGTGGCTCAGGGGCAGGAAGGACATCCAGGCCAGGCAGGACTAGTGATTCCCCATGGTTTTTGTCTGGTTCTGAAACTCTGGGCAGACTGGCAGGCAACACCCTTGGGTAAGTTTTGATAGGGTTGAGGCTGCAACCTGTTTGTATACCATGGTTATAAAAGGTTACCTTGGTTATGTGTGAATACGCATAATGTCATCTCCATATGTTTGAAGATCATTCCAATGCAGCGGTGGTTTAGGTAGTTTTCTTTAAATGCTATTAAGAACGATTTTATATTTCATCAATTAAACTTAGATTTTTGAAGAAATATGTAATATACAGGCAGTCCTCATCTTACAGCCACCTTTCAAAGTTATAACGGCACTGAAAACAGCGACTTACAATTGGTCCTCGAACTTATTGACCATTGCAACATCCCCACAATCACATGATCAAAAATTCAGCCTCTTGGCAACTGGCATATATTTATGATGATTGCAGAGTCCCAGGGTCATGTGATCGCCATTTCCAGACTTCCCCGCCAGCTTCCAACAAGCAAAGTCAATGGGAGAAAATGGATTCGTTTAACATCTGTGTTATTTGCTGCAGTAATTCACTCAACAACTGTGGCAAAAAAGCTTATGAAATCAGGCATGTCTTACGTAACCACAACCTTACTTAACAATAGAAAGTTTTGGTCCCAATTATAGTCATAATTTGCAGACTACTGGTACTTTAATTTTCAGAATAGACTACTGCTATTATAGATAGTTTAGATTTTTTTTTCTTAAATAGTGATAATTATTTTAGGTGAATATATGTCCTGCATACTTTTCCATGCAATACTTGTATTAAAAATACACTTGGAAAACTTTTTAGGAGAAATATTTGAAGATACATGTTGTTTTGTGTTCTAATTTATTGTTGCATTTTCTTGTTAAATAAAGCTAGCATGATTTATAAATGATCCATGGTAGTATTTCTAGTTAGAATTGCAACTAGAATGATTTGAAACTCTTTATTTTTAACTTTTTTTGTTGTGTTGTTCTAGAATAGACCGCTGAGTTTTAAAGATAGTGGTTATGAGCAGCTGCTAGTATAGATTTACCTTGCAGGTGTTCTGCTAGTAAAAATAATTTAAAATCAATCCTGGCTAACAATGTTTTTTAAATTTTTACTCATAAACATTTTAAAACAATCACTGATTTTTAGGGAAAAAAAGAATATTCCTGATATAATGTCAGATTTCTTAATCTCTATGCCTAGAAAAATACTTAATGTGGTAAAAGTTTACCATATGTTATATTTAGAGTAATTGTTTTTAAATTATTTGTAGATTGATAATCTGATTGTGAATGTCACTGTCACGTGCGCATGTGAAAGGTTAATCATATTGTCTGATGGATGGATGGATTAATGTTGTATACTACTGCTTTGAACAAATCATGGAACTGGTTGAAACAAAGTGTATTCTCCACTAAAGAGGTGCTCAGAGAAGATGTAAGGGATAGCAAAGGAAAAAGAATCTGTTGCAGTGTTTCTAATCTTTTGCAAAACTGCAGAATTAACACAAATTAACAAGACTATCTCGTGGATAGGGAACAGTTTAGTTCAGAAAAATTGATCCTTTGCTTTTATTTTTTTTTCCAGAAGTCGATGGAGCTCTGGTGTGGGAGGAAGTGGGGGAGGCTCATCTGGTAGATCATCAGCTGGAGCGAGAGATTCACGAAGGCAAACACGAGTTATTCGAACTGGACGTGACAGAGGATCTGGTCTTCTGGGTAGTCAGCCACAACCAGTTATTCCAGCATCTGTTATCCCAGAAGAACTCATTTCACAGGTATGAATCTCGCTTAGGATGAATTATTTAAAATTTCTATGCCAAAGAAATTGGTTGTGTCAGTCATTAGTTTTTAAACTTCTCCCCCCCCCCCCCGCTTACACACACACACACACACACACTCTTCAGTTTCTTTTGCCTACCTGCCATTTTCCTTTAGCTTGATATGCAGCATATGCTCATCAGCTGTTCTCCCTCAGTCTAACATCTGATAATACGGGGGTTGTAAATTCAAGACCTGATATTTAGTATGGATTGAAATTAATTTATTTACTTGATGACAGACAACATTTCTGTTTTAAAAACAACAACAATGCATTACTTGGAAGTCATTCTGTCCAAATAACTTTGTGTTAGTTAAATTAAAACTGTAATAGATAACAACAATCTAAACCTAGATATCTGAAAGGTCAACCGTTTTCTAAAGAATATAAAGCGCACGATTTTGAAAGTAAGACATTTCCATTGACAGAAATGGAAAGGATTGAAAAATACACAAGTGGCTGAATATTTTTCAGGATATGTGTACTAGTTTTGCTTGACAATAACATAACTTGTCACTCAGGCTTTTGAAAATACCTTCTTACTGCAGTATTCCCAGAGATAATTGCTATTGTAATCATACACTCTTGTCATAAGGAGTATATGGCAAATCTTCTAGGACGAAGAGGTTTATATCCAGGATTCAGAATGGGGCAGGAAGTTGTATGTTTCCCAATTGCTTTTACCTCTAAGTCACTGTATAAGTGTATCTGGGCTATTTACAGTAAAAAAAAGTCCATAAAAACTTTTTTTTTTTTGTAAACATTTTATTAAATTTTCAACAACAAACAAACAACTACGCAAACAAACATCAAAATATATATCTTTTTTTGAGAGCAGCAAGATCCCGAATTATCACTTCTCCATACAGAAATAAGCTTAATCACATATTCAT
>JAEANM010021162.1:0-11927 GCA_017656035.1 Myanophis thanlyinensis
ATTTTAAAGCATTCTTATAGTATTTACTTTGGATAATAGCTCAACAATTACAGACATAATTGAACATGTTTTACTCTCTAATTGGTTTATATGATTACAAAGTTAATCTGAAGCTGAAATGATTTAAACTGAGGTCATTTGGTTGTTCTCTGTTGTGGCAACTCAAGATCATAATTTGAGATTACTTAAAAATAAAAACAGCCTTTTTTATCTTTAAGTATCTTCTTATATTTGTGCAACTTAGACCCTCTTCTAGCCTTCAATACATCTAAAAAGGGATTAGCCTTTTGCTTCAGCCTCTCATACTACCTTCCTCATGTAGAACATTTCTGGAAGTCCGTTCAAGAGAGAATCTTATAAAATCAGCCTCCTAAACTATATGGAATTCAAAGTTATCCATCATAACTTTTCATTTGAAGGGCATTGTGGTGTCAGGGATAATGTGCCTGCTCCCGTTCTCCTTAACCACAGGGAAATAATTACTGGTTTTCTGAGATGAATAGGCAAGAGAAAGAAATATCAATTCACAATGTCTAAAGCAACTTTGGGTAATGTATAAAAAGTGAGGCCCCAAAATTCCATAGACATATACACACACATACATGTAGTAATACAAATTAGTAAAAAGTAAACAAAGAAAAGAAAAAGTAAAGAAATCCAAAAGAAATTTAAAAGTACAAGGAAGAATAATAAAAAAAAATAGAATAGAAAAAAAGATGCAAAGTAGCTGCTTCTGGTCTTTTTTACCCAGTTATAAGTACAACTATAAAACTGCCTCTTATTCTATGATTAGGACATAACTTTCTTTAACCTGTCCTGTCATCAAAAACATAAATCATGTTCATTTTTAATATTTCATGTAAAAACTTTGTAAGAGATTTCTTATTAGCCAAAAAAAGTAGATATTTTCTTTTTTCTGAAAAAAGTCATTTTAGCCATTTCAGCAAGTTCCACTATCTTCAGCAATCATTCTTTCATTTTGGGTATTGCTGAATATTTCCTTCTTTGTGCATATACATAATCTTGCTGCAGTTATCATGTACAAAAACGAAATTCTGTGATTTTTTTTCAGTTTATCCAATAATCCCAAAAGAAAAACATCTGTTTTCAATTGTATGTTAATCTTTAAAATCCTGAATCAGTGTATGTATTTACATCCAGAATTTTCTAGCTTTAATATGTCCACCAAACAAAATAAAATGTCACTTTTTGTTGCTCACATTTCCAATTTAAATTTGAAGTGCCTTTTTATATTTTAAACAATGGTACATCATTTTATAAAAAATATCTTTAAGTTATAACATACTATAAATTTCAGTCCTATATTTTTCCATTGTTCTGTTTACTGAAATCCAAATTTTAATTTACTTTATCATGCATATTTCACTTGTTTTTCTATTTCAGTTTCCTATAAAAGTTTATATATTTTAGCAGTTACATGTCCATTGTGTATACACAATTTTATCTTAAACTCAGTCTTACAGTGTTGAAACCCTGAATTCATTTGTCTACTTTAAAACTTTCTAATAACTGTAAATAAGAGAACCATTGGCAACTTTATCCCTCTACCATCAGTTCTTCTCTTGATTTTATTTGATATTCCCCTTGACTACATTCTCAAAATAAGTTAGGCATATATTCCTATTTTTCTGATCTAGAAAATGCCACAGTGGTGTCTTCAGATACAACCTGCGTTTGTATATATTCCATATTCTCAATATGGCACATCTAACATGATTTTTAAAAACTATATTAACCTTGACTGTTGTACCACAAATGTATGTGCCACAAATATCAGGTCATATTCTTCTAACTCCAAAGTCGTTTATTACTCAGCTATATCCACTGTGTCATCCAAACCAAACAGCAAGCTACAAATGGTAAATCCAATATTCCTTTTTTCTTTGCATCTTATATTTAATTCATGTTTTTGTCCTGCCGCACAAATTTAGATACATTTCTATCAAATCAAAGAGTAACCATGAGTTTTGCACAAAACTTGGTGACAAAATAGCTCTTCTTTTTACCACTGAAATGCTAAAGGGTCAGAAAAAAGAGTCCTTATATGAGTCAAAGCAACAAACTCAGCCATGCCTTTGCAAAATAAGAACATGGATGGAGTACATTCCCCACATTAGCTGAGCCACCCAATCAACAACCCTTTGCATTTTAAAACCCTACATTTTAAGGTCTCTACAATCAAATGGCAGAAAATATAGCATAGTGCAATGCTGGATCCTAAAAACTCAGCAAATCAACCAGATGGAATTACTCTTTTTTGCTTTTTCAAATGTTTCAAAATCAGAAACACATGCATACACGCACAAAAGCCGATGTTTAATCATACCTAAGCTTAGGTATACAAGCACACTCTCTGCATATTGTTTTGTCTTGTTGTGAAGTTTTCAGAAGCGGTTCATCTGTTATTCGAAGATGAAGTGTGCTTTTGAAGATGAAGATTCACTGCATTGTAATAAAGGCATCTTAAATTTCAAAATCAGCATAACATAAAGAGAGCATGCACACACTCTACCCACATTCTTCAGCCCATGTATATTTTTCCTGTATTGTTTTTAAGGCCACTTATCCACAAAACTCCCAATATCTATATAGGAATGTTTTCTGCCACCTCCACATCCCCAAGAAAGCAGTGCTTACTTTGTAGTTATTCAGGTAAGGTATTATAAGAGAAGACATAGGTGGATTCACAAAACATGGTACTCATGAGTTCATTCTTGGGATGCCTTCCCTGCAAAGCTTCACTCCCAACTTACTCCCCTCATTTTAAGCCAATTGCAAGAGTGGAATGACCACTCCCAGTCCAGGAAAAAAAACAGTTCAAAAGATATCTCTCCAATAGACTTCTGCAGACAAGGTAACCTCACTTGAACTTCATGGTACAGTTGAAATACTTGCATTTTGTTTTGTGCTCCAAGCAAACCAGGGTGCATTAAAAACTAGAATTCACATACTTCAGAGTTGAGCCATTTGGAATCTGAGCCATTTTGTATACATACCTCTTGTGCAATCCTATGCATGTTAATTCCAAAGTAAGTATGATTAAATTAAGTGAAAACTACTTGCCAGATTGCATTCTGATATAGAAGTGAGTGCCATAAACTGATTTTTTTCTTTTAAAAATCGCCTACGATCCTCCATGTTTGCATAGAATATTGGGGGGGGAGGGAAATCAGAAGGAATCCAGATTATCATTTGCCAATTCTGTTGAGTTTCCTGTTGTTTATGAGAAAGGAAAAAATGCATATGAGAAATAAGACTAATGTAGCTGTTTAAATAAGGGGATTATAACTAATTAATACAAACTTCGGTAAATTTTACCCTCTCAATTAACATGTTTTTTTATCATACCAAACTCAATAATGGATGATGCTATGGTAATTAAAGAGGGGGTTGTATGCAATAGAAATCTGAAATTGCTTTATAATGTTGACCTCCAGATTAAATCAGATGTATTGCGTATAGTTACCTAGATGGAGGGACTCCGTACTTGAGGTTGGAAAGAGAGCTTCCATGCTCTTAGATTTGTCACAGTCTCTAAATGTCTTTTCTCTATATAGGAAAAACTGTCCATACAGTTGAACAAACATTGGTAAATTGAAATGAAAATCAGTTAAAATGGAAGATATTATTGACTTACAGTGACTCTGGGATAAACAGATATTTCACAATATCATTTAAAAGAAATGACGAATGCTTGGGTGGGAAGTACCCCATATCCTTTTTGCTCTTCAATTGTTAATCCCTCCTAAACACATTTTAATTTTATCAGATTATCAGATACCACATACCAGTCTTAACTTTACAATTATTGCTAAAATGTTTAAGATGATCCAATCAGAAGATGGATATGAACTTTGTATTTCCTCTCCTATTGTGTAACATGTTTTCACCAGAAACTTTGTGTTTCTTTGCTTGAAAATGGTGCTCTACTTTGCTTAAAAAATGTATCTTGTTGCAGTTGGATACTTCCAACTGTCTGGTTGTAGAATTGAGTTAGAGTTAGACCAACTTTTATAGCTGCAATATTTTTTTTAAAAAAACCCTGCATTGCTGCTTTTCATTCAGGAAGATGGAATCCTTGGCAGAACAGATGCAATAATTTTTAGAACCAAATACTTAAAATAAGTGCCAACATATTTTATAGAGACTGAAGGATTTCACATGGCTGGAGAGATAATTATGGAGTTCATTATTTTATTTACCGAGTATCTAAATCATTATTTGAAAGCCAAATACTGCAAACAGGCCTTTGAAAAAAAAAAGTATTAATGAGATTAGTACACTTAAAAGCAAACCAGCTTCATTCATGTTCAAACCTGATTGCATTTATTGAACTTAATAGAACAACAATTGGATTCCTTATTTTTCTCAGAGTGAATGAAACCACTTATGGAAAGAATAAATGTACTAGGTTAAAAGAAGAGAGATTTTGGCTGGAGACATTGAGGCATCTGAACTTGGAACTGAAAAACATGCCCATGGAAGTATACAATAGGGTAGTATTTTACATTCTCTGCTCATTTACATATGTCTAGTGACATGAGCACCATGTTTTTCAAGGTATAATTCAGGAAAAACAATAATAAAATACTAAAGTCTCCAGAATTTATGGTTGGAGGTAACTCAACTCTATTTATTGAGTAGGAAAACAAACTCAATAACTACTAACATTATGTTGGTTTATTCCCACACACATATTTTTCAGCTGATGTTACTATTGATTAGCTGCAGGCATCCTGAACTTTATCTGGAAAGCTATCAGTTATATTTTATTGCTTATAGACAAAGACTGCCTGGCAGGTCCAAAGCTAGCAAAAAATATCTTCTTGTTCCACCTAAATTGCCTTAGCCTACATTTCTGTTTAAATTTGAACAGCTAGCTTCAAGCACCTTTGTCCTGCTTGGAAGTCCTCTTGATTGGTTCCAAACAGAACTCAGAATCTCTGTTTCACTACAACAAAAAGAAAGCATATCACCAAATGGGTAGCTGACATTTTAATCATACTTTTTGGTCCTTTTTAGCAGAGTAGGATAAATCAGTATCATAGTATAGTATAACATAACTAAACAATCAGTCAATCAACCAATCAATCAAAAGTATAACATAACTAATCAATCAATCAACCAATCAATTAAAAAACATGCAGATGAAGCTTTACAATACAAGACACTCATGTCTATTGGCTAAAACTCCTGGTTTTGAAAACTGGTAAACTAGAAAGAAAAATACCTTTAATCTCTGAACAACATTTTGTTGTGGCATTCACTCTTGAGCTTTTTCCCTGAATTTTGAAAGAGTGCAAACCAGGTATATATCTTTGTCTTGCTGAGACCTGATATTTGTCCCATTATAATTGGTCTTACTGGTAACTTCTTTTGGCTATGTTAATTGGTTTCATAATACAAATTCTCAGAACTAGAATTTAAAGCAAAACAGAAATATCAGCAATCGATGAATAAATATGCCATCTATATAAAAACACAAGCAAATGAAATTTGATGTTGAAGCTGGAAATAAGAAATATAATTTATAATTTAAGCTTTGCAAATAGGTGACACTTCATCATAAAGTACCTTAGAGTGGAACCAGTTTAGGATTATTTTATAGCACACCTTGGTCATGCTTTGAACGTTTACAAAATAAAGAACATTAATTTTATTGTCATCTGCTTTTTTTGAAATATTGCATTTTGACTGGGAAAACCCAGTTTTGAAAAGTGTCATACATTAATAAATATTTAAGCATTCCCTTCAACTTTGCATAGCCTAGTCAAAAATCAATTAGTTTATATTTATATTAAGATGAAGTACCTGATGAAGTAAATTTCAAGCCCATCCACCTACCTGATGATAATCTATTTGCAGTACTATTCATCATACTGTTTATGCACATTATGCCACTATGGTTTTATAATATGAGATGACTGTTAAGGCTACATTAAAGATGCTTCTGTTACCAGGTATTATTGTTCTAAGAGCACTTATATATGAATATTACTATTTATTTATTCCTCTTCATTAGTAAAAGTTATATGTTATTAGTCTATTTCAAACATAAGGTGAAACACCACATCCTTGAAGCTGTTTAATCATAATATTATACATTACTTTCTAGAGGAAATTTGTCAAGAATTTCTTTGGTGTGTAGATCTGCTCTCTTCATTGAAATTTAATAAAGTTAATGGCATTCATGAAGAAGTTGTTGGTTGTCTAGGATTTTCATAGCTCTCTAAAACATTCAGAGGCTATGACTCTATCCATATTTCAAACAAATGTGTTCCACAGTGTATTAAATTAGATTTCCTTTGGATAACATTAACTCTGGAGTCCCGAGTTGGCTTAACGATCAGTGTTCGAGAGAGCTTTCTTCTATCCAGTACTAGCATGCTCTCTAAGATCCATTAATCGATATTTGTAAATGGTGGGATTGCTATTCTTTCTCTCTTTGACATTTGCCAAGTAATGCCTCTTATTATTTCCTCTGTTTGTTTTTAATTCATTTTGTTATTGGTGTTCTTTTCTTTTTAAAGCCTCTTTGCTTTATTACAGTACATGGAGTATGGGAGGAATGGTCACCTTGGAGTTTGTGCTCATTCACATGTGGTCGAGGCCAAAGAACTAGGACAAGGTCATGCACACCTCCTCAGTATGGGGGAAGATCGTGTGACGGACCTGAGACACAGCATAAGCCTTGCAATATTGCCCTGTGCCCTGGTGAGCATACATAGACTGTATTTTGCTTATGAGGTTTCCCCCCTATCTATCTATCTATCTATCTCTATCTCATCCTTTCTCTGTGGACTGCTTTTGTCATTTTCTAACAGTTAACAGCCTAAAAACTTTCATGAAGGATTCATTACTGGAGTAAACTGGAGAATTAATTAATGCGTATGGTTAGGGTTGGGCAAGCAACCTTATCTTTGTCCTGAAAACCATTTGTGCTTCTTAGACCTTAAAATCACATGCTTGGCAATCCTTGGGAAAGCATAGCAAGAACTCAAATTGATACTCCAAGGACACAAATGTCAAGGCTTTTATCAGCTTCCACCAGATCCCTTGTCCCAAATCAATACAATTCCTTTCTTGGGAAAGGAAGACAGCTAGGCATTAAATGCTCTCCAAAAAGACTAAAGGGATCCATGGCAGATGAATGAAAAAGAATGAAAACTCGGAACAAGAATGGCTTTTTAATCCAGTAACAATCCCCTGTGTAAAAAGATGCTATTGTCAGAAAGGCAGCTCTTTCCAGGTCTTCCAGTGAATCCTCTGCTTCTCTGAATAGGAAGACTTGCTGAGCAGACTAAAATGGGAATAGATAATTTGTTTAGTAAACCTGCTCAGTTTGATGCCTTCAGTAAACCATGGTTCAGCTAACCACATTTTGTGAACATAAATGTATGCATGGGGAGGACTGTTGGTTGGTGGAATGCCAGAAATACTTTTGAGCAATTTATAAAATAACATAAAACAGGATTCTACTCAAAGACCAAAAAATCTCCATCAAAGTCAGAAATGTCTATAGTTTTGCACAAAGTCCCTCTTGGATCTTGGACAATTAGATTAATCTGTAAAATATTTTTGACGTGAAACTGATTATTACCTGATGGTCTGGGAATTCTGCATAGGATCCAGAGTTGTGCCATTGCAGTAAAGCTTTCCTTCTTTCTTGCTCCAGTTCCTTATACCATTCAAGCTAATCCTAAAAATCAGAAGAAATTCTAAAATGGTACAGGATGTAACATATATATCATGGCTCTCTTCAGCTCCCTATGTACTACATATAATGATCTTGTGTATATTTATAACAGAAACATTGTGGTTGCTTTTGGGGCAAAAAGTAAGGTTAAGTAGATGATGCTGAATCTAATAAACAATAACAACCATTTTAGAAATGGTCAAATAAGGAACATCTCTTTTTTCATACTTCTCCTAACTTTTAATACTAACATTATTTTAAAACTCTGTATTAGTCTATTTCCATCAGATATTATCAATAATCTATATGTTAACCCACTTACTGAGTATTACATATTATTCAGTTGCAGCGTTCAATGTGTTTGGATGTGAGGCATGTTACTGAAATGGAAGCAGATAACCCTTCTGAAGGGATTCGGGATTCAAATTAAATGATTATTTAGATGAAATCTTTGACAATTCTGAATACTGATGTACTGATGAGTAAAATGGTTATTTATATTCATATATGCATCATAGTATGGTATGAGGTTTTGGTAACTATTGGGGGGAAATCTCAGTTCTATGTTTTACTACCCCAGTGATTTTTCCCTGAAGGAAAACAGAGTAAAACAAAGTAAAGGAGATATTTAGAAGTGCTCTTGAAATGATGTAGTTTAAGTAGTTGATACTATTAAGCATTGGTAGCAACAATCCCTTTAGCTGAAAAATATCATGTGATAGAGCACCACCATAACCATTTAACAGATGCAGCAATAAGGAGAAACAAATCAAGTATAAACAGAACAATGTAGTACAAGCCTACAGTATCAAGAAATGTTGGTTGGCCCATTAATTATTCATTTCAACCCATTTCTCAAAGTATAATCATATCTCATAAATAATGTGATGTTCTGAGTTCATTACTTACTTTGTCATCTTTCTTGTAATATCATTCCGCAATGGCATTGAACTGGGAATAAATGATGTTTATAAGATGTCATCTTTATATAAAGCTGCAAAATAGACTTAATAGATGCATCCATTTGGACAGATTTTTTTTTTGAGTTTTCTAGTCAGTGAAAGTAGTACTTAGTCCACCATAAATATCTATAGTCTGTTGGTTATTTCAGAGACTTTTTAAATAGACAATAGAAAACTGCATCCACAGTCTCTGTTGTTTTCTACTGAAAATACATCTCCAAGGATGAAAAGCAGAGATCGGGACATATCTTACCACTATATGATCTGTCCGTGTTTCTTATAGTTCTCTTTTCAGAATAATACTGTGTAAACTGCCTGAGCATTTCCACTTATCTAGAGTTATTATGTCCAAGCACTTAAGTCTCCATTATTAACATAAACGAAGAGGAGCTTAGTATTTGGATAAAGTGCAAATATTTTATATCTTTGAGTAAATACCACATTTTAACTTGTTCCCATGTCACATTTCATAGTGGAAATGGCATTTGCAATCATAGTACAAATATACCTTCAGGCTATCTAATCATATTTTGCCTTATTGCACCTGAAAGAGCATCTTATCTTAACTTCAGATCCAGATTCAGATTTTATTTGTCACATACATGATCATACATGGTACAATATGCAGTGAAATGCTTTGTACAGTATAACTGCTTTACATTAAAGAAGACATTTACAATTGAGATTTAGTAATTTTACATTTTTACACTGTTTTACAAATTTTCCAAATGTTAAGAATTTTTAAATTGAAAAAAAATATTAATTTGAATTTTCAGTTGATTTTACAATTTAAACTTTGTCCAATAGGTGATCAGTGACATGATCCATACATTATTTAGAACAAAAAAATTAAAAGGCTTTAGAACTGCTTAGTGGTACTCCTTAGGCTGGATGTGATTTCTGGCAATTGGCCCAAATAGATTTACTTAGGGATTTAATCAGTGGCACTTGATGTTAGACATTAAGTGCCACTGATTAAATCCCTAAGTAAATCTATTTTGGCCACTTGCCAGAAATCAAGTCTTTGGTATGAGACAGTACCACCCTGTGGTTAGGTAGATGTGTAGCTCCTTGTGACAGAGGTTCTTGTGCTTTTCATGTAGGGAGCTGGGGAACAACCAACCATTGCTTGTCATATTCAAAATGTTACTCATGATGCCTCTGCTGGATCTTTCATTGGGGCTGGGTAGTGTAGTCTGCTTCACCCAGAGCACCCCATTTATTTGTGAATCTGGAATTCAATCGTTGCATGGGAAGTTATAAATTGCAAGGCACAAGTGCTGAGCAGTGCTTCAGTTTAAGTTCAGAAAAGATGCTATAGAACAGTGGTGGCGAACCAGAGGTGGCACTCAATGCCCTCTCTGTGGACACACATGCCATCGCCCCAGCTCAGCTCCACTGCATTTCTCCGTGGCATTTCTCTCCATCATTTACAGGGAAACAGAAGTTTGTGGGACTAAAAAAAAGTTCAACCAATCAATTGCAACTTCTCACAAAAGAAAAAGATCTCATCTCCTGAGAGCTGCCAGGGTTGTGATATCCTGCCTCCCTGCTGGCCAGATGGTATTTGGCTTTCCACTGTGCATATGCACACAACAGAAATAGAGAAAGAGAGAGACTTTCAGTTTAGGCACTCGGTCTCTAAAAGGTTCGCCATCACTGCTACAGAACAAGAGGGAGCATGAACAAAGCACCTGCCTATGAAAACAGATGTGATGTCTTTAATATGTCTCAAATAGGTGCTGCATTCACAATCCTGGATTTTCTAAAGCACGTCTTCTGAACTAAATCTAAAACATAGCCCATCCCTCTGAATAGACACTTGGCCATCACAGCCGACAAGAAATGAATAAGAAAGGATTCCCCATCACATACAAATTTTAACCTATTAACTATTTACAGTCCTTAAGCTGCTTGCTCTGGCACGAAGCAGAAGGCACCAGCCTGAAGATGGCGAGTGGGACCTCGCCGAAACGTTGCAAAGATATTCTCAAACTTACACGGGGAAAAAACCCGAACAGACCTACTGTAGACCTGCATATATATAATCTATGATTCAACAAATTCTTATCAACTCTACATAATTAATTCTATAAGCTTTTCTTATATTCAATTCTGTGTCTCCCCTATTTATTTGAATCTTTATTATTGTTTTTTAAATAATTTTTATATTCAATAAAGTTTGGCTAAACAAACAAACAAATATGGTAAATAAAAGAAAGGATTCCTTCACCTATCGGACACCACAACTATCAGAAACCAAAAGTAGCATCTAAATGAAGTAGAGGCTGGCAAATGTTAAGAGATTGCATGTAGTGCCAGTTTAAGAATGTGTTCCATTCCCAAGGTCTACTCTTAAATTGCATTTGTATAGAAAATGGAATAATATTATTGCCTAGTAATGAACTCAAACCATTGTGTATTTAGCCCGAAGTAATGTGTATTTAACTTGAATTTTGCTACAGTAAGTTCCGTTCTTAACTATGAGTCATTGGTAAACAGGGCATTCTAAACCTGGAGACTATCTGTACCCTTTAGATGTTATGAGTTAAATTATCTAGAACAGTGGTCACTAACTTTTGGGCACCAGAGAACATTCCCATGGAGAAAGTTTTTTCTGATGACCGGAAGAGGACATGGTTTTGCATGCTGCCTGCATCCCATGGATGCAGCTTCGCTTGTTTGCATGGCCTGGTTACTGGAATGCCACAAACTGGTACTGTTCCATGGATCAGGGGTTGGGGAACCCTGATCTAGAACAAAGTTATCATTATCATCAATAAATATGAATTAGACTCAAGATACAAAAAATGTCCTGCTGTTTTCAGTTCCAAATGTAAATTTAAAATGAACAAGTTATACTCAAAGAAGCAATTCTCTGGGCCCAATAAGGTAAATGGACTTCCTTTCTATTTTTGCTCTGTTGAAATAGTTGATGGACAGTGGCAAGAGTGGAGTACTTGGAGTCAATGCTCAGTGACCTGCTCCAATGGCACACAGCAGAGAAGTCGACAATGCACAGCAGCAGCACATGGAGGCTCCGAGTGCAGAGGTCCATGGGCAGAAAGCAGGGAATGTTACAACTCTGAATGTACAGGTACATTACATTCTCTCAATCCCTTCTTATATGGTGGTGGGGAAAGATTGGGTATTATTCTTTATTCTCTTAATAGTCTGGGATTCCATAGAGCAGGGGTGTCAAGCTCGATTTCATTTATTTATTTATTTTATCATATTTATATACCGTC
>JAEANM010021163.1:0-11926 GCA_017656035.1 Myanophis thanlyinensis
GGCACCGGCTCATCACTTCAACAGCCTCATTGGGGTGGTTTGGGGTGGAAATAAGCAGCTGAGTATCATCAGCATACTGATGTTGTTGTTGTTATATCTCTTCTTTTTCACACAAGCTATCTGAACCAAGTTGTTTATTGCTCCTCTGGAATCAACCATTTTATCTTTTTGAGGGGTGGGAATAAATTTACTAAGAGAAGAAATGCTGCTGCTGTTACTGAGGTCTTTACAGTCTTGAAAACAAGAGAAAAATATTCCTTCTCCATCCTGGAATCTGAACTACATTCCATCACAATTTTGGCTCCATCTCAAGCTCCAAATTCACCACCGACAGTCACTGTAGCATAAGAACATTTTTCCCTGATTGGAATGCTCTGTTTCTTTGTGTTGCTCTAGACATCACAGTTTCCTTTATTATTCTGCTAAAAGAATGCTTTATATTATAGGGCAGAGGAGAGAAAATGGGTTGATATATGATTGTACTTTATCCCTGACCCAATAAGGTCTGCTAAGAAAGTGAATTAGATAAGCTCTACCAAGCCTTTATCTGTTCTGAAGTGGTATGGGCACATCCTTCTTTGCATTCTACATTTCCTCTCGACAGCAATATGTCAATGGGGACATAATACCCAAGGTCAAAACTAGTATGTGAGCTATTTTTCTGTGTTTATCCATAGGCTTCAACAGCTTCTTTCTTTGAAAGAGCATGTCTAACAGTTTGGGTAGAGTTGATATAGGATGCAACTAGAACAAACTGCAGGAAAGGTATGCATACTGGATAAGGAGGAGATGAACATACATTTTCTTTGTCATTCAAAACTGGATAAAGTTTTAGACAAAAATTTTATATACCGGTCCCAAGGCCTGCTGAGGGCAATCTCTTATATTTCTTGGCAACCCAATGAAAACAAAGTAGTTTCAATGTCATATTTGTTTCTACCCTTAAGATTACTCTGTTCTCAGCAACTAAACAAAAAAAGAGAAGTTGAATTTACCTAAAATACTGGGAAACTAATAGGAAAGTCAGGTCTTACAAGTGGGGAAGTAATTATGAATAACAAGTGAAGTCCAGTTACCCTTGTCTATGGCTTAATTGGGATAGGGATACTCACTAAAAAAATGCAGCCTGTTTATAGGCAACAAGAATAGAATCAAAGCAGCTTAAACTTATATTTAACCAAGGACTGAAGCTGTTTGAATCTGATCCTCGTAGTTTTACAGAAAAAGAGAGGCCCCTGTTTCAATCTTGAGACATGACATTTGAACTGTGGCCTGCTATGGAATGGAGCCCAAGGTGCAGAGTTCTGCTTTGAATCACAGTCTACGTAAATCAGAAACAGATAAGCAAAAAGGGAAAGGTATGGATCCAGAAGGATCTCTTTCAATATATAGTCAACACTTTGGGCAGGATACAGAAACACTTTGGGCCATTAAGGTTTACACAACTAACTGTAAAGGAAACAAAAGGAGATGTTTGATAAACAGAAGAGTTTTAAATTGGTCCGTTGCATGATTATAACATCATTATAAGGAAACTGAGTGCCCCCTAGAGTTGTTTAATTTTTGTTCTAGCATTAACTTTTATTAGACCAAAAATATTAAATGGGCATTAAAAACAACAACTACAAGATTGTTGGGGGGGAAAATTCCCAAGAGTGGGGTATATGCAGTAACTGCCTCTTCCTATGAGCCATAAAATATCATAGTGTGTTTTCTAAGCAAGCGGTTTCTGTAATTCAAGCCTGGAGGCTTAATTTTTTTTCTGATGCTGTGGGACAGGACTGAAGACCTAAAAGATGGGGGAAACAGTTCATCAAAAGGAAACACCAGGAGAAAAAATACTGATCACACTTGGAGGGATGGTATTCTGGAAACCAAGAAAGAACAAGAAATTATATGAATGCCTAATCAATTATTTTTGCTGATGATATTTAGGACTATGATATAACAGGTAAACAAGAACATGCCTTTATGTTTAAACAACAATGTAGACCTAACTGACAAATGCGTGAATAAATCAGAAACCTTTATTAAAGTCCACAGAAATCAGTACATGTTATAGGCATAAAATAGAATAGAATAGAATAGAATTCTTTGTTGGCCAAGTGAGATTGGACATAAGGAATTTGTCTTCGGTGCATATGCTCCCAGTGTACAACAAAGGAAACGGTACATTCATCAGGAATCATAGGATACGACACTTAATGATAGTCATGGGGTACAGATAAACAGTCAAATCATGCTAGGAGACCATAATCAATATAAATTGTAAGGATACAAGCAACAAGTTATAGTCATAGTGGAGGGGATGGGTGATGGAAAGATGAGAATAATAGTAATGCAGACTCAATAAATAGTTAGACAGTGTTGAGGGAATTATTTGTTTAGCAGAGTGATGGCATTTGGGAAAAAGCTGTTCTTGTGTCTAGTTGTTCTTATGTGCAGTACCCTATAGCATCGTTTTGAGGGTAAGAGCTGAAACAGTTTATGTCCAGGATGTGACTGGTCCTTAAATATTTTCCCAGCCCTCTTTTTAACTTGTGCAATATACAGGTCCTCAATGGAAGGCAGGTTGGTAGTAATTGTTTTTTCTGCAGTTCTGATTTTCCTCTGTAGTCTGTGTCTGTCTTGTTGGGTTGCAGAACCAAACCAGACAGTTATAGAGGTGCAGATGACCGACTCAATAATTCCTCTGTAGAACTGGATCAGCAGCTCTTTGGACAGTTTAACCTTTCTGAGTTGGCACAGAAAGAACATTCTTTGTTGTACATTTTTAATATTGTACTGTCGATATTGTGTTTCCTAGTATTGTGAGAGGTGGTAGTACAGGAGGGTTTCTTCTAAAATCTACCACCATTTCTACGGTTTTGAGTGTGTTCAGTTCCAGATTGTTCTGATCGCACCACGAGGCTAGTTGTTCAACCTCCCATCTGTATACAGATTCATCGTTGTCTCGAATGAGACCAATCACTGTTGTATCATCTGCAAATTTCAGTACTTTAACAGATAGATCTTTTGAGGTGCAGTCATTGGAGAGAGAAGTGGAGAGAGCACACAGCCTTGGGGGGGCAGATACCCCTGCTAATTGTACAGGTATCTGATGTGATTCTGCTTAACTTCACCTGCTGCTTCCTGTCTGTTAGGAAGCTTATGATCCACTTACAGGTGTCTTCAGGTACAGACAGCTGGTTTAGTTTCATTAGAAGAATGTCTGAAATGATGGTGTTGAATGCTGAACTAAAGTCCAGAAAGAGGACCCTTCCATAAGTCTTTGGAGATTCAAAATGTTGTAGGATGTAGTGCAGAGCCACATTAACAGCATCTGTTGATCTATTTGCTTGGTATGCAAACTGCAAAGGGTCTAACAGCAGATCTGTGATGGTTTTTAGGTGGGACAGCATTAGCCTTTCAAAGGTTTTCATAACTACAGATGTTAGAGCAACTGGTCTGTAATCATTCAGTTCCTTGATGGAGGGCTCCTTTGGCACTGGGATGATAGTAGAGCATTTGAAGCAAGAAGGAACATGGCACATCTCTAGTGATTTGTTGAAGATTTGGGTGAAGATGGGGGCCAGTTGGTCAGCACAGACTTTTAAGCAAGAAGGAGTTGTCTTGTCTGGGCCTGCTGCTTTTCCTGGCTTTTGTCTGTGAAATAGATCTAGCACTTCCTTTTCTGTGATCACCAGAGGTTGTGAGTCCATTGGGATGGGCTCAGTTAAAGGAGGCTTGACTGTTGATGGTGTGTCTGAGATAGGGGTTGTGAAGATAGGTAGCTGTGGTTTCCTCTCAAACCTGCAGTAAAACACATTCAGGTTCATCTGCTAGTTGTTGATGTCCTTCAGCCTGGGAAGGAGGTTTGCTATAACCAGTGATATTTTTAAGAGTTTTCCACATGCTTGCTGGTTTGTTTGTTGAGAACTGATTTCTTAGCTTTTCAGAGTAGCTTCTTTTTGCTGCTCTGATCTCCCTTGTTAGTATGATTCTGGCCTGATTGTACAGCATTCTATCACTTTTTCTGTAGGCTTCCTCTTTGGAACATTGTAGCTGCTTAAGTTTAGCTGTGAACCAAGGTTTATTATTACTGTATATTCGCAGGTTCCTGGTTGGTACACATAGGCCTTCACAAAAGCTGACAGATGATGTTGCAGTATCTGTGAGTTCATCTAAGTCTGCAGAGGTGTCTTCAAATACATTCGAATCAGTGAAATCAAGGCAGGCCTTGAGACATAAACATCTCCAAATTGTATGTGAGCTAGAAGACAGTTAATATTTAAATTTTCCAGAGAGGCTGGCTGGGAAATTCTGGGAGTTGAAGTCCACATATTTTAAAGTTACCAAGGTTGAAAAACCCTGCTTTAAAGAGCCAGAACTTGGAGGTCCCAATGAGTTATCTACAATAGTTACAAATTAACACACCAAAAGCAGAAGTTAAAACATGCCTGCATTTTTTTACCTCAACAAAAAGTTGAATTCATCTTGCTTTCTAATGAGGCTGGCCCTATCACCACCATTCCTTTTATGCCTCAGCTCTAGAAAGCAACTGCAGGTTGTTAGGATAGGACTAGAAGATCTTTTTTGAAACCGTTGAGTCAGGGCTGGATTCTCTAAAAGACAGTTCTAAGCTTTTAGCAGGTGATATAGAGCATTTAAGAGTGTCAATGTACAGGTAAATAATCCCATATCTCAGGTAGAGAGGCATGAAGAGGAAAGCAGGCTCAGGAGTTTAGGAGAGAGATTAAGAAAAGAGTTTTTTTTTTTTTCTCCTTTGCTTGAATGGAACTTCATTCAGCTGAATAGATCTCTGACCTGGAGCATTATCTGAAAGTAGCATGTATGGAGCATCGTCTCTTGTTACCATGGAACCTCAGCGCTTCTGCGGTCAAGGACTGAAAAGAATTCCTGGGAGATGAACTTCTGCTGGAGTGTTCTACCATGTATGTATTTTTTTTCTGTAGAATAGCAGGAGTCAAATAGCAGGCACATTAATGTGTCTGCGGCCCATCTCTGTAAATTGCTAATAGCCAGGCACATACAAAGATGATGAGTGCAAGGAAACAGTTCAGTTCATTATATTCATTTAATCTGGGAGTCAGCCAGAAAGCCAAACAGCCTGTTTTCTTGCCCTAGTCAGCCTTTAAGTTTTCCATAAACTGGCAGAAAGGAGGAAGTACTGTTTTATTGTTGGTCTGTTTATAAGCATTTTTTTTTCTGGTGATAAGCCCCTTTCCCCAGGTGAACAACCCTGAAATTCTGGGGTTGAACTTTATAAAGCACTCATCCCAGGATCAAACTAGCGAGCTTCTTCTGACTCCCACAGAGGGAAATTACTTAGTCTTACGTGAGACGCTTTGGAATCTCCATGTTTATAGTGCTGTCTCCAAATTTTCGGCAGCCTGCAGCAGAGTAGTTCACTAATGAGCATTTCCCAGAGAAGGTTAGAAGAGGGTCAAGGTTTTAATTGAGAACACGGGCCCCTTTGACGGTACTGTTTTGACAAACAAATAACATTTGCTGAAAGTCCAGGCAGATAATAGGGTGAAAGAACAGTCACAGTATCTGTCTGAAGCAAAGCCTTGTGGGTTAGAAAACCATTACAGTTCCTCTGAGAAACAATTTTAACCATCCGAGATTATTTGGATTTGGTAGATAAAAGACTGTTTCCGTTTTACACAGCTGGGAAAGGTTGTTTGTAAAAAAAAAATGCAACAAAGGAAAAGCTATATTAAATGTTCAGTATTTTATCTGTGTTCATGGTATATCTAGCCAAGTGTGCACTGAATGGGAACAGTGGTGGGAAACCTTTGTTACAAATTGGGGGGAGGGACCATATAAAAACTTACTTGGCAGATCCTCTCTTCCAAGAATTTCCCAATATGATACACTGCCACCAGTTGAAATGATTCATCTCCTAATCTGTCTTATTGGGTAGATCTTGGAAATAGATGCTCATGGGGGCAAGTAACATTGCATGTGCTATGATATCTTCACACAAGTGAAGCGTTACATGCTTGCACCATCTGGGCAACGACATCCCATCAGGCACAATATCATTTTGATGTCACTCTGACCTCTGCAAGAGCCCTATGCATTTCTAACAAAACATCTCTCTGCTTCCCAGCTTTAGAAAAACCAAAAAGTAAGGTATTTTGGATCTTCCTACCCAAACCAGAGAAATGCAAGACATAGTACAGTTTGGGCCAATCCCGAAGCATAAGAGGTAGCATATGATCTTGCAAGTATGGAAGTTTTTAATAAGAAATGTATTTATTAAATCAAAGTTGGGTGGAGGCAGTTGATTCGCTATGGCGATCCCTAACGGGAACAGCTGAAAGAAAAAGAAGTATTTATTAAATCAATGAAGCTAAATGTACAAAAATGTTTAAAAATGTAAAAAATAAAATGTACAAAAATGCACCCCCCAATTTGTTGCCCAAGCAAAATATAGAGAAAACAAGAAAAGATTGCACAAATAGAATTTCAAATAAATTAGTAACTTATTATCTTCTTGATCAACCTGAGTTTCTTTATTCTCTCCAGTGCAGAATGTAGAGAAGGCTGGGTGAATGTGTGATAGCAATACTTCAGGTAAAATTATGTCTATAGGAAAGAGAGAGAACAGAGCCCCTCTTTTACTTGCCATCAACCAAAAGATTTTGTGGGGTATCCCATCCCATATGAGCTAGTTCAACCTAGTGTAACTCAATTCTAGAAGTTATCAGACCCACTTTCAGTGCTGTACGTTTCAGAGAATAGCTGAAATACTTGGATGAGACATGGAATAGATGAATGTATATTAGCCGTTCAAGGTAGTTCAGACAAGAAGCACAACAATGACTACTAGCTTTATTTCTGTTGTAAGATTATATCAGCACAATTCTTGACAATCTGAAAGTATTCCTCTCCTCCTTTCGTTTTATTATCTGGAAAACTAGAGATGACCTTTACTTAAATGCTTCCTATATCTCCTCTCCTTCTCTGGAGTGAAATCTATTTTGCATTACAGTTATCTCTTCCTTCTGTCTCCCAAGGACACTCCAATATACAATTACATTGGATCAACTATGTCACTAACTTTGGGTAACTGATTTGTTGACACCATTGCCACAAAAACTATCATATTTGGACATTCTGGACAGCCATTAGATGGCAGCAAAGAAATATTGAATGTTCTCTTTGCTGCCACTGATGGTGACATAAGCTTTTGCAAACCAGCTACTGCAGCTCTAATTACTGCTATTATATTAAAATCTGAGCAGACTTTATGAACCAGATCCCCTCTATATAACTATAAACTCCCAGAATTATTCTCAAATCCGAGCAAATGTTGGACACATGTCAAGTATTTTCACTGGGGGTTAATGATGCTGTATTTTTCTAGAAACAAAAGACTACTAATAGCAATAGCACTTAAATTTATATACCGCTTTATAGTGCTTTCCAGCCCTCTCTAAGAAGTTTTTACAGAATTAATCTCCCCACATCCTATCAGGTACCTGAAATTAAGGTTGCTGTGTCTCATTTTAAACCTTATGTGTCTTCTGAGATGCTTTTACAGCACATTATGGCAATCAAATAGATGTGTTATCCAGATGAATAAGCTATCAACACCAAATCTGAAAGGGAGGGGGAAAAAGTTACTATTCTACAAAGCAGGCATTAAACCAGAACACTAAAGCAGGCTTTTGAATGCCATTAAAAATGGATCAGGATTAAAACAGACATGGGAGAGTGTACATTTATATCATTTCTTTCATGTAATTAAATTATGGGCTTTCTTATTATAAATATACTAAGATGAAAGGAAGCATATTAGCTACCTATAAAATAATATAGCTATGTGGATTACAAAACATTGACAACTCAAGTTACACTGATTCCAATTACAGTCAATAGAATTGAAAGTAGTTGTGGGTTACAGTTTGAGGAGATTCCAAATGGTAGGTTCATGCAAACCATTTGAAAGGGAACATAATGCAAGTGGAGTCTCAAAATTAGCACACCAATCTTCAGAAGGCCTCCTTGAAGCTTCTTCATTTGCTTCCCAACAGATCCTGTCAAATAGTTTGCACATCCATTAGTACATTTCATTAGTAAGGTTTCTCCTTAGGACCTTAAGAGATACAAGTTGGAAGTCTACATGAGAAGAAGTCTCTTGAACCTGCCAGGTTCTATGGAAAGACAGGCCCATGGATACACATCTAACTCCATAATGATGGCCACACAAATGAGCAATTTTTCCTTTACTGATCAATCACATACACAAAGCTGCGCCTTGTTCACATTGAGGTGTGAAGATTGTTCTGAACTGTTTTCTAGAATAGTGCCATATGTCCAAAGTGCAATAAACAATTAAGTTTATTCCCCAAGAGTTCAGATGAGCCTTTCTTTTCATGCTCAGGTAGGCATGTACTTTTCTTCCTGAACAGATGCCTCATCACCACCTTTTGCTCTGCCACTTAATTAAGCATCACCTTTCCCATACACTTACACAGTAACCTTCATGTTGTTGCATGGGTTACACATCAGTTACACATTAGGTTGTAACATTTTGAGACCTGTTAGAAACAAAGTAGTGGCATTGTGATCACAAAATTACTGAATAACAAGAGGACTTCCAGAGAAGGAATACTAGGAAGTTTAAAACCACCTCATCCTTTGATCTGATTATTATTCTGGTCAGGATACTGCATTGTTAGTCTTTCTACATTTTCCCATAAACATTGTCACTTGTTCTGGTCAGTGAATGAAGAATGGGTTTACTAGAGTTTGTTCATCAATGCTTCCAGGCACTTGCTCTTTAAACAGAACCAGCCATACACAACAACATTCAGTATTTAGATTATAATTTTTCTTTAAAATTCAAGGTAACCTTTTCTTTAAAATTCAAGGTAACAAATAAAGAGGGCTTCCTATCCTATTGTATAAAAGAATGAGATCAGAAGAAGATTGCAGGTCCATCATGTGTATTCAAAGTTTCTTTCAATATAATCAATGATAATAATTAGGTGAAAAGAAGCCCTAAATGATGATGATAATATTATTAAAATTCATATTAGTTTATGTATTTATTAAACATATTTCTATCCTGCCACAAACACAAAAACTCTCGGCAGCTTACTTAGAATAATTAATACAATTAAAACATACATGGAATGACTTAAAATTCTAAGTCCTAAATAGAAATAACAAACATTAAAGAAAAAAAATCACAGTAGTATCATAAAAATAACTAATAACAATGGCAGCACCAAATCAAATAAGGTCTCTCCAAATAAGCTCAGTTTTTACAGGAAAAAAAACCCTGAAAAGAGTGTGTCCACCTGAGAAAGGCTATTCCACAATGTAACCATTGTCATAGAGTGACAATACCACTTTGCTTTACTTTCCCAATTCTCCTGGAAGTGTAGAATTTGTAGAAATTTCTCCCTAGAAGACCTAGCTAAGTGATCCTCCAGGAATCTATATGCCAAGGACATATAGATAAAGGACATTCTAGATCAAAATCAGCACTTTACATTGGTCTTAGAAACTAACTGGCCACCAATGAAAAATCTGCAGATCATGGGTTCCAGTGCTCTTTAAAGCAATTTCAAGTAAAGTACACTGCAAAAGTCTGATTTAGTGGTAACAAGAGCATGAGTTATAATAACCAGGTCCTCTTGTTCCAGATATAGCTATAACTGGAACACCAGCCAAAGCTGGACATAATTGCTCTTGGCCCTGATTTCAAACTGCTGATTCAGAAGAGATGATGACTCCAAAAGGACACACAAGTCACAGGCCTGTCTTGTGGGAGATAGTGCTTGCCCATCAAAGTTGAACTCTGATGAATCAACAGTAACTCTAGTTTATTAAGGTTCAGCTTCAGCCTGTTCTTTCCCATCTAGACCCAGACAGCCTCCAGAAAGGATTTATTTATTTATTTGTTTAAATTTATATACCGCCCCCTTTCCCAAGGGACTCGGGGCTGTGTATAGCAAGTAAAAACACACATAAGAAAAATCTTAAAAAACCAATTAAAATAATTAGATGAAGCTGATAATTTAAAAACATTACAGTTAAAAAGTTAAAATGAATTAAGCTAAAATTATAAAAATTTAAAATTACACTAACATATTAAAATAACCCTGAGGTGTCAGGCCAGGCCGGCTAGCTGGAAGAGATGGGTTTTGGCAACATCTCCCACACAGCCAAAGGTAGCAGTATGCAGTTGAGTATCATCAACATAATGAACCCCGAATGACTTCTAATAATGACTTCATGTAGATGTTAAAAAAAAACAGGAGAAGAGAATTGATACGTGAATATTTTGCCTTGATAGAGATTTACAGAAGGGAAAGGCATCCTGGGTTGTTATCTCATCTTTGGGGATTAATTATCATCTGCATTGGTTTAAGACAAAAAGACATGGAGACTACATTTGATATGTGTGCATACAACCACATCCACACACCAGGTGACTTGCACACTATAAGGATCAGTGAGAGTAGGTAGATAGTTAGACTGGATATCAAGTTGCTCAACTAACAGGTGGCAGGCGCAGAAATGCTATATGCCTATTTATCATTTGGTCTCTTTTGGAATATGCTGTGATAAATAGCTAAATAGAAATAATGTGGCTGACAGGAAAGGCATGAGGCACAGCAGGAGGAAGCAACAATAAACAATAAACTCTGACTAGTCCTGCAAGGCAATGTCTCGGCTAACATCAAGTGGCTGGAGCTGGCAGCCCACATAAGTTTAGACTGCAGAATAGTCAAGTGTGTAAGTAGCTGAAATGTCCCTGTGCCTCTTCTCCCAAATTAATAAAAACAGTAAAGAATAGGAAGCTCATTGCTGATACAAATAGCAGAAAACCTGCACTGAGGACTAGCAGCATAGAATTGGCAGAACTCTTCACTTGCCTAGTTAAACCCATTATATTAAAATTAATAATAATGATGATCTGGTATTTTTTCAGAACAATGCTAAATCTATATAAGGCGACCACATTATTTTTGACAATGGTTTTGGAAAGCACTAATTATACATGCTGCATTGGTCAATCCCTCTGCAGAAGTCAGGTGTCCAAGGTCTCACGAAGCCCAAGCAATAATGGTCAAAAAAGGCAGATGCCAGTAACAGGAGAGGAGAGAAGGACCTGCTTCAATTTAAAGACTGGACTGGACTGGACTGGACTGGACTGGACTGGACTGGACTGGACTGGACTGGACTGGAACAGAACAGAACAGAACAGAACAGAATTCTTTATTGGCCAAGTGTAAGCATTTCACTGCATATTGTACCATGTATGATTGTGCATGTGACAAATAAAATTTGAAATTGATTGGACACACAAGGAATTTTTTTTTGTACACAAGCTCTCAGTGTACATGGAAAGAAACAGAGCAATAATAATCATAGCAATAAAGTAACAATCATAACAATGATACAAATAACAGAGGGTAATGAAACAGATGAGAATGATAATAGTAACACAGCCACACACACTATATGAGTAAATATAGTAAAGTAACCAAAGGATGCTGGACAGATCCCAGTTTCTGACTGAATCATTAATTCAACTGTCTATCAAGCTTCCTAGATAATGAACATGTCCAAAAGTATGTCAGGGAAAGAGTGAATACTTTAAAATTAGTACAGCTGACGATGACTTTAAGCTTAGCCTTAGCTGTGAGCTGCAGATAAAACATATTGTCAGGGTTCCAAGTAACATCCCCAATGGAATCAAAACTCTCAGGATCCAACATTCCTCAGACATATAATTTAAATCTGATTAATGGGGCATGTTCAAACTACTGGTAGAGGGATGTGAGAATGAATCCACATGTTAGGAATGTAAAACTAAGAATTGTTGGGTAGACAATATATAAACCAGAATTGTTACTTTAAGGTTTGTTACTTTACCTTTAAGTGTACTATAGCT
>JAEANM010021164.1:0-11926 GCA_017656035.1 Myanophis thanlyinensis
CCAGAAGGCCACAGGGAGCCAGTGCAGCTTGCGCAGGAGAGGTGTAATATGGGAGCTCCGAGGAGCCCCCAGGATCATTCACGCGGCCGCACTGTGCACCAACTGCAGCCTCTGGATGCTCTTCAAGGGGAACCCCATGTAGAAAGCATTGCCATAGTTTAGGCGAGAGATAACAAGGGCGGAAGTGAAACCTACTTTTTCCTGTTAAATATTTGTGGGACAGAATAATTTGCCAATCTATTGCAAATCATCTAGAGATCTGTCACTAGAGTCATAGCTATTGTCTCTACACAGTAAAGCAGCAATAAATAGGATCTGAATTAAATCTTCTTGCTTATAGGTTTCCTGAATAGGAACTTCTCAGTACTAACAGAAATCATCTTACAGCCAGAAACATCTTAAAGATCTTGATCTTTCGACAGCTATTGCTTTCTACCAGGAGGTTTGAATTAAAGATACAGTCTTGTACCACAAGATTAGGATATAAAGCAATCAGGCATCAGTTTTGTGCCCAATGATAAAAAATATCAATATGATGAGAATGGTAAATGGATTCACAGACTTTCTCTCCTTATAATGATAGAGGAATCTCTTGGCTCTGTGCTGTTGGCATTACTGCCTGGCATGCATGTTTCCATTTGCTGTATACGTAGTCCTAAATGCCTGCTGCTAAGCAACCTGGTTGTTAATTGAGTTTTGCCCTATTTTATGACCTTTCTTGCTACCATTAAGTGAATCTCTGCAGTTGTTAAGTTAATACATGATTGTTAAACAAACCTGGCTTCCCCATTGACTTGGCTTGTCAGAAGGTCACAAAAGATAATCACATGACCGCAGGACCCTACAGCCATCATAAATGTTCCAATTGCCAAGCAACTGGATTTTGATCACATGACCATGGGGATGCTGCAAGTCATAAGCCATTTTTTTCAGTGCTGTTTTAACTTCAAACATCACTAAACGAATGGTTTTCAGTCAAAGACTACCTAAACCTGTTACTCATCTTGAGGTTGATTTCTCTTCTTGTCTGCTGCTGTTTGATGGCATCCAATAGTTGCTTCAAAGACAGACAGATGTTTGCCTGCCCCATTTCTGCTCTAGCAAATATATATTTTCTTTTATGGGATTTGAATGTAGTAATAATGAAAGCATTTGTACCATCTTCATTTACTAATATTTAATACTATTACCTAATGTTAAACTTAATTAGATCTCACATTTCAGTTCATGCAGGTGTATGAGGGCAGAAAATGATCTGGACACAGTAGACATTCATGTAGAGATCCATAGTGCTTGAAGTGGTGTAAAGCCAGTTAGGTTTCCCCAGGTAAACGTAATCACTAGGTACTCAACATTGCCAATCATTCCTTGTAAGTTTTTTCTTTCAAGATACTTATCATTTAGCATCTTATATTTGAACTCACTATTTTATAGATATGGTAGGATCAATGCAGAATAGAGACTTCTTAAACACTGTTTTGCATGCAATCATGCTTTTTAAACACCCAAACTTACTTTGATTTTTTTTTTTTACATTTGATTTTCCAACACTCCCTAAGCCAAGAAGTGGAGGATATTATTTTATTGAGGTTAGAGAATGAAGAGGGGGCCTTCTAGCCAAGTCAGCCAAGGAAAGAGATGCTGAGTTAGATTGCAGAATTTTATTTTGGATAGGACATAAAGGGGATATAGGATGTCTATATTCATAGACACATTCTTTCCTTCATTCATTCTGTATAGAAAGACTCCCTTTCAGACAAGTTTGGAGGTATGCAATATAGCTCACTTATCATATGAAAACCTACCACAGGGCTCATTCTCTCCTAGATCTCTTCAGACCCTCCCACATTTTGAAGGTTTCCCTGAATGCAGAGGTAAAAAAAAAATTGGATCTCCTTTGTATTCTGACACATTGTGATGCCACATCTTCTAAAGATGATAAATGAATTTGTATGGATTTCATCCCTATTCATGATTAATGTTGGGGATGGGAATAAAACTGGCATTTGCTTTTAATAATTACATTTGAATTTGTGTATCCTGTGAAACAAAGCTAGAACTTTGAGTTTATGAAACAAAACTATTTAAAATACCACTGACATAATGAAGTTTGCCAACGTACTTTTCTACAGACATTTCAAAGATGACTGATGCATTATTATTTACCATTTCAGCAGTTGCAGGGGATATTTTCACAAGAAGCCAAATGCAGCTATATGTAGTCAATGTCCAAATGTCTTTGTTACATCTAAGGTTGCAAAAGTGACCTCTGTCAGTGAATCATCTGTATCAGTTACTAGATTGTTGCATGATCAGTTGATGTTAATATAACTTTCAGAAAAAAAGTTTGTTCAATCCAGTTGTGCTAACTCTCCCCTCCAAATGTTTGAAATATATTCAGTATTAAAGCTGTCACCAAAGCAAGTTATAAAAGCATTATCAATGTAACAATGGATTTTAATGGATTTAATGGGTCCAGGATGACTGGGTCAAGGAATGGCCTTTTGAGGAGGGCCAGTACTACCGCCTAAGGTCTCAGATAATAGCCAGTCTCTGATCTTTCTCTGGGAGCTCATACTCAGAACAAGCCCACAAGTGTTAGAGCATACTTTTTGAGAAGTTGTGATGCATTCCAAAATAGATGACAATGGAAATAAGTGTGCAAAGACATCAACATTTACAAAAAGCACAGATTTGTGAACTTATTCAAGCACACACACATGCACACTGTTGCACTTTATATTCTTCCTAAGCACTATCATTTTTATTGTGTGTCCATTAGAGTAGCAGCAGTTAGCAATAACAACAGGCTGTAGTAGTAGGATCAAATTATGAGATGAGAAAATAACAATATGCAACAAAATTTTACAAAATTTCAGAAGATGTGAAAGAGTATACACATGTTCAGAACCAGCAAATTGTTGGATGGAACATTTGGTCAACAGACCGGCATTCCTGCAGATCAGGGCCAATCCACCATCATCACTACTTCTGATTATCCTCATTATTAGCCTGCCATATTATGGAATCACCACATAAGGGCGAATTCTTCACTTTAATCTCATTCTGTGATATTTTACCAGTAATCATCCATTATTGGGGAACAGGACTTGAGAGTTGGAGGGGCCTCCTTCACTGTCACTTTTACTTCCTTGGTTAGAATTCAGCCTAAAAGGCAGGGAAACCAGCTAGCAGCCTACTGGTAGGTTGCAATCCAGCTGTAATCTTAGAATCTGTTTCCAAGCTCTTTCCTTTTCCTCATTTCTATCTCCAGGTTTTTGTCTTAACACCAAACTACAATAAAACTAGCAGTAGTTCTTTAAAAATCTCCCAGGTATCCTCAGTATATGTAGAAAAAGAACAAGGATGTCCTTGCTCTCTATAATAGCCCTTCAAAACTTCTCTCAAGGGCTTCCCTCCATGGTGGCTCATTTTGGGGTGAACTGATGCAGTCTGGGGCAGAGGCATCTTGGCTAGTTTGTGCAAATGAGCACCACTGCCCAGGATACCAGAAGTCACTTGGAAGCCCTGAGCCACGATTAATTAAGGAGGGAGGCATGGACCAAGTGTGGTGTACTTCATAGAATGGCTGGCACTAACTTCCAGGTGGAGCTCAGTTTCAGCACCAGTTCCAAGGAGCTAATTCTAGGAAAGAAGCCCTTTTCTAGGTTTGGTGGAGGCAGGTCTTTGGAATGCCTACAAATTCTTAGGCAACAATTTGAGAGGTCAGACCCCATGAATCCTTTGTCCTTCGTGTTCCTTTTATAACATTGAAGCAACAAATATGTTCATTTTCTATAGATAGGTCTTGCTTGACAATCATTTGACCATTCAAATTTATGACAGTGTTGAACAAATGTTAGTTACGAGTAATCCTTGAAGTTGTGGCCGTTGTAGTGCTCTCAGAATCAAACTTCTGGTGCTTGGTGGTCCACCTGAATGTACAACTGCCCCCACTTGTTTGTCTTCTGCCATCGCCCCTGCCCACTGCCCCCCTTCACTGTCTTCTTCCTCTGGGCTGCTGAAGCACACCTGGCTGGGGTAGTTGCTGGCCCTTAGTAGTGGCGTGCAGGGCAGCCAAAAGGGCAGAGATGAGGTTGGGGGGGGGGGGAGATAGGCAGGGGAATTGAAGCAGAGGCAAACACAGCAAAGCGGGAGAGTCTAATTTGGGGAAGGGAGCTTGCTGGGCCCAGCTGGGGAGGAGACAACAGGATGGAGCCATCAATTTGTGCAGGGGAGGAGAAGCAGGCATGAAAGCCCCAACAACAACCACAGTGAGGACTAGTGGAACTGCTGTTGTTAAGCAGTGTGGCAGCATGACGTTTTGCCTAATGACCATTTCCTCTGGGGTGGAAATTCTGGTCTTAATTTTAGTTTAATTAATTAATTAATTTAATTAGTCTAATTAAGTTTAAGGACTACCTGCAGATGGCATCATTTTTCTGTTTCACATTATTACTATTCACAGCACTGCTCTTAAATACTTGAGAAATACGTAACAGTATTGTTTTTTATGTCACTGTATATGAAAAGCTTTAAAATGGGGACTTGGGCTTGGTACCTGTTGAAATGTACAGTTGCGAAGAAGATCTGGAAGAACCTTGATTCTGTCACAGCCCCCCCCCTCCCCCCCCAAATCTGCCAAAAAGAGCATGATGAAGTTCTATGTCCAGATGCTTGTTACATTTTACTTAGAGGGTGTTATTTTGTCATGCATTTATTATAGGTATTGTAAGGAGCTGTTTGTGATTCCTGGGTAATCCAACCCTTGATGCGGATAGAACCACTTAGTTCTACTGAATGCAACAGGCTTTCAGGATGGTTACAGGCCGGTGCAAAGCAAATTTGTTCTGTAACTTTCAGCTCAGCAATGAAGCTGGTATTATTTGGTATTAAGTCCCAGAGGTGAACCTGAAGGTGCCTTGGGTCACTTGCTAACTTCATACAAAATGCACATCTGGATCTGCCCAGCTGACTGTGCTTCATCTAAATATGTTCCCTTTTCTTAATTCTTCCACTGATTGGTTGATTTGAGTCTATCCGGGGCACTCATTTTCCTCCATACACTTTGAGCCAACCGTCATCTTCCATCTCCTGCTCCTTTTCCCCTTATCCTGTCTCACTTTCTGGCGTTATCTGTGGGAGATGATAAATAAAGCAATGCTTGTTATCGTCCTCCAGCTCTCTTCTCTCATAGGGTTCATTTGGGAAGGGACTGAACTAATTTTTAGCAATAAATGTCATGTTGTTATGATTACTGCCCAAGGAGGGCAGAGCTAAAACTAAACCATCTGTTTTTCTGTCTTAGCCACAGACCAACAACAAAGCCAGTGTAGTAAGCCCAGCAAAAGAAACGCCCCCAGTGCAGATGTCCATGGTATCTTTCCCAGCCATTTCTTTGTCCTTGCTTCATTTTTGGTCCTTACCCTTGGCCAGAATGCTGCCTCTGTTGCTCTTTTGTTTTGGCTTAGTTCTGTCTGCACTCCCAAACATTATCCCAACTTCCTTGCCAGTTGGAGGTGCAAAGTGCTCTGGTGTCTGTATGTGGGTCCTGCAGCTTGGTCAGAGCGAAGGAGGGCTGCAGCAGAGTGGCCATCAGCATCCAGTCTCCAAGGAAGGAAGGAACGGAAAACTCTTCTGTGGTCTGATTTGCACAGGATATTTTGCCACTCCCCACTAATCCTCTTGCCAAGGGCCACCCATTCCCTAAGGCAGTGGAAAGGCCCTTTTGCTGATTGTCCTTAAAAATGGACTGGTAGCCTTGTGCAGTATCTGATGATGGGAAAACGTGAAGAAGGCATTATGGCCCCGAGTCATACTGCTGACATGGGGGCACTGACCCGAGGGCTCCTGGGGAACAAAACTGGATAAGGACAAGCCTCTCCATAATAATTCAGGGATGAGGGCCAGGGTAAGAACTTAGTGGGATTCTTAGAGACTGGATCGTTGCTTTTCATTCTCTGTGATGCTTTTCTCCCTCTAGGGATATTTCATAATTTGAATTCCCACATGCACAATGTATCCCATAATGTGCTGGCTTTAAAAGAGTTGCTTTTAAGTTGCTTAGCTATCTTCTTCTCTTTGTATTTAAGTCATCCCATCTTGGCAACTCCATTTGAATTAGATGTGAGATTTTGCCTGTTCTCTGTGTGGATCTTTACTCTAGCATATACGGGTGCCTTTGTTGCCCATTGCGTGGGAAATTATGAATGTTCCCATAGAGAGAGAAATAATGCCAAAAAGCTCTGTGGGGAAGACGTGGAGACAAAGCCATATGTTCAGCCTCTTTATTCTGAGTGAAATTTTAAGTGGACATTTTCCTTTATTTAATGAATTACAACAGTTTGCCCAAACTTTTTTCTTGTTGCTGTAATGAGCTTTCAGATGAAATGTACAGATTTTGAGAATATGGAGAAATACACATGGCTTTGTCTCCTAGAAATATAGGTATAAGTGGGTCTTTTTGAAGAATTTTTGGGCTCTCCATGGGAATGGTCTGTGTATATCTGTTATCTGCTCACACCATCCTCTCAGATAGAAATCTTGCGCTTTGTTCTTGTTTGTTATTTTGCTTCACAGAGAAGGAAATATGCTTTGAATTAGAATCTGATTCTTTATTCCTGTCCTCTTTCAATTAGGAACCACAAACTACTGTTGTCCACAATGCTAATGATGGCATAAAGGTAAGGTGAGATTCACAAAAGATCTCCATAATTCCAAACTGGCCTCTTCCTTATCCTTTGAAATTGCATGCATTACATAGGATTTACACTAGCCAAACTTATATTTAATTAATTGTATAAACCTGCCAGAGATGGTCAGCAAGTTTTCTCTGAGGCTTATGCTGTCTAACTGGCTTACCTCATTTATTAGATAGCTGGCATTAAAAAAAATCCATTTTATTTTGAAATATATTATATTTATGGCTGATCTGAATATTTGATTCAGATATTTCTCCTTGTCTTTTTTGATACAGAAAATATAATACAAACAAATACTGAACTTATGCTTGGCACAAAAGTGATACAAAATACAACTTTTCCTACAAATTACTAATTAGGTGTGGTGTTTCTCATCATATGCAGTTTCAATATGACTTCTCTTCCTGACCATGTTTTCTTTTATTATTGTAAATTTTCTTTTAATTATGAACTTTGTTCCATTTGAATCTGAGAGTTATTCCATATAAAAGCTTGTAGTCATGATTTTTTTTAAGAAATCAAAATATACAACATAAGATGCAATTAGTTCCCAACTTAACAACCATAACTGGACTAGAATTTATGCAAGGCAATTCTTAAGTGTTTCATACCCAATTTAACCATCTTTTCCCATAGTTTGTAAGTGAATCACAGCAATTGTTAAGCATCCCCCATTGATTTTGCTTATGAGAAAGTTGGCTGGGAAGGTTCTGATTGCTGAGAGTCATATAGTTTGACCACTATGAAGAAAGCCCTGTGCCAGGCAGGGATCACTAGATTTTACTTCATGTAAAAAAAGAATAAATATATCCAGAAAATTTCAGTGTATACAAGATTACAGAAGATATTCCATAATTTATCTGTAATTTAAACAACACTGTGGCCTGGAGATGTTGAGAGGCCAGTATAATGAGGAAAGGGGCAATAAAAAAATTAGTTGTGGAATTTCAAAATAGTATTTAGAATAAGACTGCATCAGAATATAATGAAAGTTATCAAATGCCCATTTTTCCTTCTTGTCTGCTTTTCTTCAAGAAGTCTGTCTTGTGAATGCTGATGTTTCTATCTTGCAGGGTTCTACAGAGAGCTGCAATACCACAACTGAAGATGAAGATTTGAAAGGTACATACAGCTTAATAGTAAATAGAGAAGAGATTACAAGCTCATTGGCAAACAGCTTTTTTCCATGCCAGCTTCTGTGCATAAAAAAGTTGATTGACACCCTTTAAAGGAATAAGGGTTATTGTAATTCCTGTCTTCTGGATTTGCTGGTTTACTGATTGGGCATATTATTATTGTGATTGGTTGCACAGTCGGCCAGATATTTAGACCTGGCCTTTTTTATCTTTCTATTGACTCCTTCCCATGGACCTGGGATATTATTGTTATTTATTAAATTTACATACTGACTGACTCCCAGCAATTCTGGATGGTTTACAATTGTTAAAGACATTTAACACAAAAGCACTGAAGGCAAAAGAACAATGATGGCTAAGAAAACACACACATACACACACACATATATTTCTGTATGTATGTAAACAACCTCATCATTGTTCTCATTTCTAATATTTAACAGTTTAGAAATCTAATTGAATCTTGCTAGTAGTTTCCTGTAAAACAAATTTGCAGAATTTCTATGTGTAAAAATTGCAAAATGAACTATTCACAGTTCAAGCTGCCATAGTAGGCAATCATTAATTTTCATTATTTATAGCATGCCATAATGAGTCCTTTAAAGGAAGTCAGTTTAAACTGACTTCAGCTTACTGACTAGAATTGAACTTGCGTTGTTCTGTGTGGATGTGATGCTCCTGGAGAGTTCTTATATCAAACCTTTCCTGCTTATCTGTCAAGCCAGGCCCCTCCATTGTGGAATCACATCTCCAATCATACCTCTGATGCAAAAATTTGGATGACCACAGGATGGCAGCACAGACATCAAAGTGCAAATGCATTGCTGCCATCTAGTGGGAAACTAGGTTGTACTAATTGCACTGTTTTCCTTGTTCTCCCTTGTCTTTTGAAAAAGTGGTAGAGTGGGGAATGGGCAGAAAGGATCCTGGGAAAGCAGCATACAAAGCTCGTAATATTTTATAGGTCACTCTCAAGTAACCAAAGTCATTTATTTGTAAACAGAAAACTAGATTGAGGGTCAGCCTGTTTTGAACAGGGTGCACGCCTCCTGAAAGAACAGCTTTGAAACACACCTGGGAGTCATTGTCTACAATACTCACTTTTCAGTCTTCGGCAGTGCTTACCTATATGTTGGTTCCTTTCCCACTGTAATGTTCTGTACATTGAGCTACATTATTAAAATCACAATAAGTGGTTATATTATATGATATTTAAAAAATCTGATGGGCAATTTCACTGTTTATAATGAAGGTGATATTACTGTTTTAAGGCAAAAAATGACTTATAGGATACCTGTCACAGGAGCCATTTCTCCCCTTGTGAAATGTACATTGGTGGTGGAAGGCAGTGTTACCCACAGTTGGGGAAGCATTGTCTTCACATTGTACTTGTGAATTGCCTTTCTGTAGCATAATTAAAAATGAGAGCTAAGCTGAGACAGTGTCTTAGTTTCACATTACGTAATTATCAAAAGGTCCCTACATTTGATCTTTCAAGGCTTTAACTTCAGGAACTTAAACAAGAAACTCCCAAGTCTCAGAATCAAAAAAGTGAAGTCATCCTGGAATTTATTTGACCAACTTCTAACCCAACTAAGCTTAATTTTATCAAAGCCAGTTTCTATACTGTCAATCTTTTGTTTTTGCCTCCAGTTCATATAACCACTAGACCAGTATTTATTTGGTTGGCAACTTTAAGATGTGTGAATTTGAAGTTTGCATAGGTCGAAGTAATACAAAATGGTTCTGTTATTTAAAGACATTTCCTTGGACTTGGTGAGATAAAGCATAGCTTTCTTGAGTCAACAGAAAAAGCTTCCTGGCTTGCCTTGCAGACTAGCCATTACACCTGGACAGATTGCAAAAAGTCATTAAATATATACTTGTTCTTTTCTGGTTTTGCAGCCATCAAAGTGCATATTTGGATAGCAAAGTGAGAAAATAGTTTTCTAATTTTAAAAAGTGGCTTAGTATTTGGCTGTCATTCTGTAGAGATTTCCACATTTTTGGGGAGTCTACCTTAATTAGCTGAAGTAGATATTAAGAGGTGTTAAGAGGAAGGAAAGGGACAGAGAGACACATGAAAACTTGTTTGGTCAATTTGTTTTCTCAGTCAGACAGTCCCAAATGTTGCGTTTGTGAAGTTCTTTGCTTGCATGAAAATGAGGTGGGAAAAGCACCAAGAGTTGCTTAGTGGACACTTAGTATTTTTTTATCTTTCTTCATTAGGACAGAGGAAGCATATAATCAAATTAGAAGAGTCGCATTATGCTTGCTGCATTTGTAACTCACTTTTCGTCTGTGACATTCAAAGTTGAATTGCTTGCTCAAAAATTGTTATGAGACAGGGATGTAATGAACCGGCCTTCTTACAATGTTCTCTCCAACTTATTGATCAGTTTAATAAGAAAATATTGACTTGGGAACAAGATCTTACATTTTCCTTGCTGAAATTGGCATTTTTAAAAATTCTAAACAATTGCAATGTCTTTGTTTCCTCCTAAATGCCTGGAAATTATGCTCCTGGGTCAGAGAAACAAACTTCTGTCTGCAATATAGTTTTGATTGTAACGTGGAATCTGTGGAATATTTTATTCTCCACCTTGTGTCTCATTTAGTGCTCAGAATCAGTACATCAAAAGAGTGGATCTCTTTGAAAAGATACTTGACGTGTCTCTCCAATGGGGAAGGTGTTCCAGAGATCCATCAAAGAATGGCCCCAGAGCTGCTCTTATTTAGGAGCAGTGTGTGCTCTGGGATTCTGTCTATGTGAATGGGTGTGGATTTGTATTTTCAGTGCAATTCTTATCCTGCTTTCTGCGTTTATTTTTATTTTAATGCTTGCATTTGTTTTGCAGCTACTGCTACACTGTCTTATGAAGAGAAGCTTCTTGCCTGGGATAGCCCAGGGCAAACAGTGGAGTTGGATCGTGCTCAGTCGGAGCCTGTCCTAACTCCAGTAGTTCCATTTGCATTTAACAGTCTATCATGTAAGTTAGCTGTTAATTAGAAGTAGTAGCAGGTAGACAAATATTAGTAGTGATTTATGTCCCTTATTTAACACTTCCTCTTTTTGTTTTTCTATTCCTACCTTTCTTTCTTCCCTATCATCCTGTAGCAATTATCACTTTCCACTTGAATTAATTAGTTAGGAGAGTAGATCTGTTCATTACTAAGTGTCCCCATCCCTGGAAACCTGTCATGTGCCACACTTATCTGCTTTCCCTTACATTTCAGCCTGGGATAAGTCATTGACCATTGTTGACCAAGAATTACAGACAAAAATGTACATGGAAATGTGAACAAAAGTGCTAAGAAAGTAAAGCATCTGTTAACGGTGTCAGTTGCAGCAAATTAGCATTTTTTCTAGAATTATTAGATAATAATTTCCTCAAACTATTCTGAGCTGCTGTTAGAATGGGTTTTCAAAGGGCATTATATATACGCTTGCATATCACAAAAGCATATGAGAAATTGTTGCTGTTTCCTCTGTCAAGTGGTGATAAAGTGTCCCTTGTGGAATCTTCCTGCATATTTAGTTGTAAGCCAAAGTGGGAACATTCTTGCCCAAGTCATAGGATGGGAACTGAATTGGTTGGCCATCTTTTTTCATTGTTCTTTCTACCTACCTTTATTATCATGAAAACCCAGATGATAAGAGAAACTGTTCTTCTGCAGATGAGTGAGTGATAAATGCCACAAAGTTCTTTGCAATTCTCATTGAAATCATTAAGATTTTTTATTGTGAGAGGATTATTAATTTTAATTTTTTTTTGTTTATTGATCAACAGAAAGCAAGCTTATATGTTACTGTCTATTATCCATGATGATTACTGCACTCCACTGGATTTTAAAAGCTTTTTGTTTTGTTTGATTTCATCCAAGACCATAATAAAGTATTCATCATCACTGAATCTTCTTTCTAACAACAAAGATCAAAATGTTTTTTTGGAGCAGATAAAGATAAAAACTTGATGTCCAAGAAATACTTGCTTAGAAATGGGACATTTAGACTTGAGAGAATGGTCTCCCAAACAAGCTCACTCCTCTATAGTTGGAATTTTATTTGGGTTTATTTATTTATTTATT
>JAEANM010021167.1:0-11926 GCA_017656035.1 Myanophis thanlyinensis
GAGAGAAAAAAAGAGAGAGAGAGAGACATCCAGATTTTAGGGGACTTTATTGCAAAGAGTAGGGCTGCTCCAGAGAAAGTGTACTTTGTGATAGTCCTGAGAATGGCATTATCTAATCAAAGAAAACCAGAGTGGCGCCTAACTGGTCAGGCAGATGTTGTGGGAGACAGGCATATGAAAAACAAAATTATCCTTAATTTTGCCTTCCAATTTCCCAAGGTCATTGCTGAGGAAACAAATCCAAGGCTGAAGTACGGAGTGCTGCCTCACATTACCAGGTGTTAACCTCAATTATTTTGTGGTTTTCAAATTATTTCTCAGCTGAATTGTTTACATAAACAGTCTGAAGCCATACCAAAATTTCCTGATACAGGGGAGTATTCATTTATTGATGACACATTCCTATCTTATGGAGATATATGTATATTCATTGTGATGTATTTCTGTCATGGCTACATGTGTGTATATAGTGATATGTATATGTAGTGATATGTGTGTACGTATATACACATAAAGAAGTAGTCCTTGACTTATAACATTCATTTAATGACTGTTTGAAGTTACAACAGCACTGACTAAAATAACCTATGACCGTTTTCACTTATGACCTTTAAATCATCCCCCGTGGTCATATGATCAAAATTCAGACACCTGGCAGAGGACTCATATTGATGACGGTTGCAGTGTCCTGGGGTCACATGACTCCCTTTTTCGACCTTCTGACAAGCAGTCAATGTGGAAGGCACTCATTTTATAACCTTAACTGCAGCGACTGACTTAACAACTGTGGGAAGAAAGGTTGTAAAATGGGGCCAAACTCACTTAACTACTGTCTCACTTAGCAACAGAAATTTTGGGCTCAGTTGTGGCCATAAGTCAGGGATTAGCTCTATATACATAAAGATATGTACATACATACATATATATACATATATGTGTATGTTTTCATAGATTTTCACGGGTACAGGTATGTAGGTCTAGGTGTGTTCGGGTCTTTTCCCGTTTAAGATTAAGAGTATCTTTGTGATATTTCCGCGAATTTCCACTCGCCATCCTCAGGCTGGTGCTTTCTGCTTCCGGCCATAGCAAGTGGGACCTTGCCGTAGTGTCGCCAAGATACTCTTAATCTTACACCGGAAAAGACCCAAACACACCTAGACCTACATATATGTGTATGTATATACATATGCATGCATATATGCACGTGTGTGTGTGTAATACACAAACACACACATATCCAATTATATTTGCTTTCTGAGGAGATTCACTTGATCAACATGGCAGACAGCTTCAGGCCATTAAATATCCTGCGAGGTTCCGCAGCCCGAAACGACCATCAGTTTTGTCTGCTAAACCACTGGGGTTTTTTGACCTTGTCAACTCTCAAGCCAACCGAAATCCGGGAGCTTCATTCTCCGCCAAGCGCTCTCGGAAGGTAGCTCGAAGTTTACGTCGAGGATGGAGGCGGCATCTGAAACTTTGCTTTTATCTTCGGGAGGTTAAGCCGCTTCGTGTGCTCAACCGCAAGGAAGGCAAAGCCGGCGAGATCCCTGCGGGCCTTCCAAAGCGGGAAGCTCTTCCTCCCTCTTTGGTGGCGCTTTTCCCTCCTCCTCCTCCTCCTCTCCTCCTCCTCCTCCTCCCAGACTTCTAACCCGGCCATGGAGGCTGGTCCCGCCCCCGCTCTGAAGCGAGGCGGCGGAGGCGGAGGGCGGCAGGCGAGGCTGGCTGGCGAAGCGCCTGTCCCCATTCGGTAAAGCAGACGCGGCGGGGAAGGGAGCTTTCCCGAACGAGTCCCGCCGCGGCCCTGACAGCGTTTCCTGCCGTGTGAGTGTCCCGCGGGAAGAGCGGGCGATGAACGTCCGGGTTGGGCTGGCGGGCTTCTCCTAACACTGGCGGGGGGGGGGGCGCCCCTTCTTCCTCCGCGCGCCGATTTCGTGGGGAGCCGGCCGGAGACCGCCCTGCTTCGTGGGCGCCGCGTCTGCGATCGGGCGCGCGGGGAGGATTCTCGGGGTGGGGGATGGCAGGACGCGCGGGGATCGGCCTGGGCGGACGAGCTGGGCTACGTGGTGCTACACACACACACAACACCCCCACATACACACAACACCCCCACACCCAACACTCACATAAGGGTTTCTGTGTGGTGTTAGGCTGGACGCGGCGATGATGCTGCGCCCTGGAGGCGGGTTGTGGAGCCTCTGGTTGGAAACTGGGTTCCCCGGAGTTCTCCACGCCCGCGCTCCCTTTTGCTCGATCACAGCAGCGGATTTCTCTCTGGCTTTGATCTCTAATAGGGGGATTTCTCTGGCTTGGCGATCCACGGGCTCCTATTTGGAGATCTTTGCATTTAGTATAGAGAGGATTCGTGGATGCGTTTCTTAGACTTAACATCCCGCCTTTTCTGACGGGGATTCCCAGAGGGAACTCCTTTCCTTTTCCCCCATGGAAGAAAAAAAACCCTGGCCTGAAACCGGTCCAAAGTCACCCGCCCAGATTCTCAGACTGGGGACTGGGCTTTTTTATTATTATTATTCCATCCTATTTTTTGTGATCTTCTTTCTGGTTGTTCACCAATATTCCTCTGCTACGTTTTTAATTAAGCTGGAGTTTTGATTTTCTGCATTGCTGACATTTTGGGGAGAGAATGCCTGATTTTTGGGGGGAGGGGAGGAGGGGGGGAGGAAGGAATCATTTAATAGATGTGTAAGTTTACAATTTTTATAGTAAAGGATCTGAACCTTTGCCTATTTTGCTTTCAAATGTGCTGGATTTGGGGTTATGGGGACTGTTAGTTCAAGACATCTTGGCAGGCTGGAAAAGGTTGCCATATGGTGAGATGCATGTGTATTTTTGATATGATAGGGATTGTTTTCTCTTATGTTCAGAGGTAGGATTTACTATACACATAGCAGTATGTAAGGGTTTATGTGGAGATTTAGAGGCAATCTGAAATGTACAGAATGGATCACCATTTATTGTCTCTGATTGCAAGTGGTGAAATACTTATTTCTTTCTATAGTTCTGTACCACAAGTGTTATGTAATAAGCATTGCTAGAATAAAGGTATTTCTTGGAGGAGGATGTCATGGTGTAGCCATTTATAATGTACTCTATGTATTCTACTACACAGTTACCAACATAGAACTAATTGGCCCAGTGTTTCTCAGGTACTAATTTAGTGTAAATGAAACTTATAAGACTCTTTGGAAATCTGCTAAACTTGAAAAATATATTCTGCTTGGTGGACTCCATAACTCAACAGGGCTGCATTTTTCAGATGGAACCATGGGTCCTCCAGGATTCCTAGCTCTTGCTGGAAAGGAAGAGGTAGCTGTGCCAAGACACTTTTGCATAAATCCATTTTGTGCAATAGTTGCACCTTTTCCTGGTCATGATCATTCTTGCCCTAGTCTCCTCTCACTTTGGATTACTGTAATATCCTGACATGGACAAGTCTTTAATTTATTGGATTTAAGTGCCACCTGATTCTAGAATGACTCTGGTCAGTTCAGAATATAACAAGAAAATAAAATGCAATATAAAACCAACAAAAATAGAATAATAGAAATAGGAATACTGCAAACCCATCAACAATACACATTTATTTTTATATCTGTCTGCCTGCCTGCCTGCCTGAATGTCTGTCTCAAAAGGGGCTCCATCCATCCTAGCCCCATGCCTGGGAGCACAGCTTTTAAAGACCTTTCAGAATTGTATTGAGATGGGATCCATTGGGATCTCAGCAGAAGCTTCACTCAGAGACACTGAGGGAAGACATGCCTCTCGAATCCCAAGGAATAACTCTCTTTTAACTGAAGGGATCTGAATTATACCAACCCTACTGGTTCATATCAGGAAAGAGGGCATGAAAATCAGGTCCACACATGAAGGTTCAGTTAAACTGATTTATTACTACTCATGCCTATGCACACGAATCTTCTCAACTAATGGTTAGCACCATCTTAGAGTCAGACAAGGGTCAAGGGAAGTCAAAGGTGGGGCTGGACTTAGTCCACTTGTGGCTACATAGGGATTCTAGGCTGATTTCCTCTTTTAACTCCACTTTCAGCTTCTCTCACTACTCCTCCAGCCAGTTAGACACTATGGCTGTCCTTCAAATAACCATGGTCTACATAATGTAAGGCTTTTATAGGCCACAATTTGCACCTGAAAGCAAAGTGGTAACCAAGTGAAGCTTGCAGAGCAAAGGTCCTGTGAGCATAGTGAAACTTGCATATCATTGCCCATGCCACTGCATTCTGAACTGGCTGAAGCTTCCAAGTGGTCTTCAAGAGCACCCTCACTTTGAGAGTTTGCACTAGTCAAATTGTACAGGGACTACGGCATTAGTCACTGTGATTAGCTTCTGTTTTAGGAAAGAATGCAGCTTATGCACCAAAGACCACAGGGAAGCTACAGGTGATTCGGAATGCTGCTGTGTGAGTGGTAATAGATGCATCTCAGTACTATATGGTACTTCTGCTTCATGAACTGCACTGCTTAATGGATTCAAGGTGCTGATTGTCATCTGCAAAAAAAACCTCACATAGGTTTGGATCTGGTTATCTATGGAACCACCTTGAATTTCTCTGTTGGTCCTATAAGATCTAAGAGAGCAGCCTATTTTAGATCTCTTCAGTTAAGCCAGACCATCTTGGGTGGTCCTCGAATATTGTTCCCATGTACGACAGTTTAACCTTACTCATCCTCTGTTTCAGAAAGGCATTAAAGCTCGATTTCTGAATGAGTGACGAGACATGGCGTTTCATGGTTTTGCTTTAACAATTGATTAGGATGGCTGAAATGGCGTGTTAGGTACTTTCCCATAGCGTTGTTTCATTTTATATTTTTGCATTTTGTTTTCATTGAATTTTTAGTATAATTCAACTTTCCAATTTGACAAAGTATTTATGAGGAAGGAAGGAAGGAATATAAGGCAATTTTTTTTAGTAACTACCACATTACTGTTCAAGCCGTTTCTTTTGCATTATACAGGTACACCTTACTAATGATGGTAAATAGGATTCAAGTAGTCATGCAGTTAGACACGTGACATCATATGACATATTGCTTAGCAAAGGCAGTCCTCAGTTACCGTTATTAATTGTGGAGTGCATAGGTTGTAAAGGAAGGAGCTCATGTAATTGCAACTTCTGAATTTCTGCCATTGACTTTGCTTGTTGGAGGCCAGCAGAGAAGGCTGCAGATCACAATCACATGATTGCAGGATGCTGCTATGGTCAGAACATGAAGGACAGTTGTAACTTGAAGGATAGTTGTAAGCAGTTCAGTGCTGTAGCTGAATGAATGGTCAATAAGCAGGGACCATTCATGTACCAATATTTCAAATTTTCAGTATAATGGAAACTTTCTATATGGAAGGGGTTCATAACATTTTGGTTAGATTTACCTACTCAGTTAATGTCAAGGGGAAATGCTGTTGAAGAGCAAGATTTACTAAGGCAAACCCTTGATACCGCTTTCTTAATGAATAGGACAGAGAAATACTGTACTATAAAAGAATCTTTTCCAGAACAGAAAAAAATGGGTCAGGGGAGAAGGAGCTATTTTCCAGTTGCTGCAAGGATACAGAAGCGCAGCCTTGATTTATGGGACTAAAGGTGAAGAATGCTGCAAAGGGCAGGGAAGGAAAAAGACTACAAATCATAGTGAATGGAATGGGGATAAATCCGTAGAGAGAAGAAGGCTGGTGTGTCTGAAATAATTCTAGATGTATTTTAAGAAAAAAAACCCACTATTGTAGAACTTGGGCGTGCCTGGAAAACTTCTAAATTTTGGCAGGCGCCGTGCACATTTGTAAAATGGAAGCATGAAATAATAAAATGATTATCAAAATGATATGGATGGGCTTGACTTACAGCCATTTGTTTAGTGATTGTCCGAAATTATAATGGCTGTGAAAAAAATGACTTGTGACCGGTTTTCATACTTTCATAACCCTTGCAATTTCCCCATGGTCACGTGATCCGAATTAGAACACTTGGTAACTGGTATATATTTATGACAGTTGGAACGCCCTGGGCTCCTGTGATCACTATTTGTAACCTAGCTGGCTTCTGACTAACAAAAGCAATGGGGGAGCCAGATTTACTTAATAATTGCATGATTCACTTAACAACTGTGGCGAAATGCAATATGAGATGCAACTCACCTAACTGCCTTAGCAACAGAAATTTTGACTCAGTTGTGGTCGTAAAGCCCAGGACTACCTATAATTGTAAGCCTCGCTTTAAATTGTGGTATTGTTGTGGCCTAATGACCACCGGCCCCACCAACACCTAAATCGGAAGAAGAGGCAACGTGAGAGTCAGGGTCAGCAGCAAGGCAACCTGAGGGCTCCAAGGGGGAAGAGGGAATGGAGCTGGCAGAAAGAGAGACAACGGAACCTGGGCCGTCCGTTAGCTCTCAGATGGAGAGTCAATAGCCCCCAGGTCTGGAGGTAGCTGATGAGGAAGAGGAGGAACAGCTGGGTCCAGTGTCTGATTGCCAGATGCGCAGAAGGCAGAGAAGAGGAGAGCAGTGGAAAGCTACAATTTCCAATCCTTGGGAAGGATCCTCAGGAAGAAGAGCCACCACTGCTAACGAAGCTCCGCCCTAGCTCTAGGGTTAAAAGTCAGGGGGCGGAGATGAATAGATTGGCGGACAACTATTCATCTTCCGGCCAGACGTCCTTGTTAGCCTGTGTTGAGAGAGAAACTTTTTTCTGGGGCTGCCAGCACTCCTAATTAAAGGAATCTGTGAGTTCACTTCAGAGGGTTTGTCATGTTTGGGGAGCTGGGTCAGAACAGGTGTTTCGCTGAGTCCCTTAAATTTTTATTTTGCTTCAGCTCTCTAACTCATTATTTTTTCTGCAGTACTGTTAATATCAAAGAAAACACATCCATAGATTGATAGATCTACCTATCCATAAGGTAGAGAACACAGCATTTATGTAGTAATGCTTGTTGTAAGACTGTCCAAAATATCTAGCAGGCTTCTTATCTTGTAATTTAATTTGTTGCTGATACCATTTGTATTGTAATGGTGGGAAAGTTATTTTGATGCAATACGCTGACAATAGTTAGTTATCATGCTTTTATGCATGTTAAAATTGGTCCTGGTTACTTCAGCATATCAGTACAGCATATCCAGTATATTCTCATCCTAATTGGCAATAGTCAATTTCGGATACAATAGAGAGTGTTGATATATCTCCCTTTCCCAAATTATAGACAGATTTGACTCTGGCATTCTTGGTGCTCTCTGAGCTTGGTGGTTTTCTTGCAGACATTTCATTACCAAATTAAGGAACAACACCTGTAACATTTCTGCCTATGTCTGCTTCATATCCCACCGTTGTATCCCATCCATACTTAGAAACAGTAACTCTTGCCCCTAAAATATATATACATACACACCGATCCACACATTTGTTTAATAAGACATTTTGTCTTATTTTATCAGGACTAATTCTGCATTTTATTTTAAAAGAACAGTTTAAAGCCAGGCTAGTTTACAAAATACTTGCTGTAAACAACTTAGTAATATAAAAATAAATTGATCTGTAGTAAGATGGTGACATGTATTTGTGAGCATCATCTAATAATTTTAAATTAGCATTACTTTTGTTTCTCTGTGATTTATCTAGGTTTGTCTGTGGTTTATCTAAGTTATTGCATAATGTATGCTAGTAGCAAAGAATTGAGACAAATGTACATACTACATTAACACTGTTGTGCAACACATTCTATATATGAAGATCCTGGGGAAAGAAGCCCCACTAAAAGTGTGGGTCCATGTACATAGGAATATGTTGTAATGTGATATAACATGTATTATGCAAAGGTGGCATGTATATGTGAATATTGGTAGTAAGTTTGTTGGATTTTCTTAATTTAGACACATGGCAAAATTATAATTATTACAGATACATAATTATACATAATTATTACAGATACATAATTATACATAATTATTACAGATATATCGGGCATAATATTAATAGAACAGACAAAAGAAGACAGTGAAGCATTAGCTTGCAATATAATCCATGTTTAGTCAATAGTAACATTGATGAGCTTCAACTGAGCTTATTATAAATATGCATATACAACTGTTTCTTTGGTTTGCTTTCATTCTCCTAACCATGGCATGAATGTGATCTGGTAACTGTTTTTGTGTGAGATATCCTTATGATTTACTCCCCATCCACCTCCGAGATAATTTAATTGGTTTAGATGTTTCAGTTTAATATTGAAGCTCCACAGACTTACTGTAAACCCATGAGAGAATTAGAAGTCAAAATAAAATGTGCATTTTTATTTTTATAATCAAAGAAACTATTATTACCCTCTTCTCTTTTTTTCCCCCAGGTAGAGAATTCAGAGCTCTATAGTAAATTGAGAAACAAATTACAACTTTCTGACTGGGCAAAATGCTGGAAGAAGATTTGGAGGTGGCCATCAAGGTGGTTGTGGTTGGAAATGGAGCTGTTGGGAAATCTAGTATGATCCAGAGATATTGCAAAGGAATTTTTACAAAAGACTATAAAAAAACAATTGGAGTTGATTTCTTGGAAAGAGAAATGCAGTAAGTATCTAACAGATGGGAACATTATTTTTACCCATTTTTAGAAATGAATTCAATATATTTATAAATGCTTTTCAGAAAAAACCTTTTGCATGAATGTGAACATGATGTATCTATATTAACTGTATTCTGCAATCTGTCTGCAGAAGTTCCAGAATTACTAATCTCAATAATAAATGCAACATTACTATAGTCTGTTAGAAGGAAAAAGCTATTTTACCAGTAGTGACAAGATGGAGTAGCAATATTATAAACGTGACAAAGAGTTATAAACATAACACTGAATGACAGTGATTTGTATAGAACACGAAGAGTCTAATATAAATAAATGGAATTTCAAAGAAAATTCTGTAATTTATTTTAGTCCACAGAGTTGTTTTATTTTCTCTCAAAGCAGAGGGGAAGAAAAGGACATGGTCTAGTTAGATATGGTTAAATAAGTTTCAATTTTGGAGTTAGGATAAAATTAATTTGCCTCCAAACCCACTCCTACTAGTATATTTAGTCCTCCTAATTCTTTACCAGTTGTTTCTCAATTAATGTAGTCTTTTGTGCTATACCCTTCAGAAACAGTACATCTATAGCTAAAAGAATTGGAAAAATGAGGTATGCTGGTGTGCATGAGTCCATATCAGTGGAAATTTAAGTCCGCTTGAAAAACAATGGGATTACTGAAAGCTGTTTTGCTAAGTACTTTTTTTAGATGACAAGTTCCTTGTTCTTTTTAATATGCTTATTGATAAGAATATATTATATTTTTAGAGTCAATGATGAAGATGTCCGGTTAATGCTATGGGATACAGCAGGTCAAGAAGAATTTGATGCAATTACTAAAGCCTATTATAGAGGTAAGGAAAAAAAAACCTGTTAATGTAAAGACTCTGGCTTGTGGTAAATTTTAATTTTAGTAGCATGATTTTTAAATAATCATAACAAGCCCTAGCAATTTCGTTTCTAGTTCTTCACCTAGAGACCTGGATGACTCTTACACCAGCAGGAGGCTCTAAGGCACGTTTCTTCCACCAGCTAAATCCAACAAGTCCCAAGACTTTTCTAGTAATAAATAGATAAAAAATACCTTTCCATTCCTGAATTCAGAGCCAAAGACTTGAGCAAAACTGTGTTTCTCCATTTGCATGAAAGAGTAACCATGTATATCTACACACTGTCAAGAGTAACTAGTCATGACGGTAACTATTGAATTCACTGGGAATGAGATTGCTCAGCTTCCTTATTCCTCAACTAACATGCCTGATTCAAATTTTTCACACTTTGGCACTTTACTAGCCTTTTTTGTCTCATTTTAAATCTCTGCCTCTTTTTTTATTTCTTCAGCTTGCTTCCCATGTTCTTTTCTTTGTTCTTTTCCACATTTCCTTTGTCGGTTACACCTTGTTGCATGTGTGTGCTTGTGCTCACAACTCCTTATATATTCATTTTTTTCCCCTCAGTTCTGTTGAGATTTTCTCATAGGCTCTCTGCTGTCTGATAAAAACATCCCATCCCATCCTCCTCTTTCTTCTGTTCTGCCTCTGGCTAATTTCAGCTCCTGGCATCTACATTCCTAGTTCTCAAATTATTTCTGTATTTCCCACAGCAAGCTTATATCAGATTCCAGTAGCTTTAACTTATTTACCTACCTTCATTGCAACCCTCCTTGAGTCACACATATAAATCTTTCACTTTGCTTCAATTTCTAGCATCAGTCCCACATGTGATGGCTACTGTTAGAAGAAATGCCCATGTGGTTCAATTCCAAGTGCGGAAAAAGACACTGGAAACATGGAGGCTGGTTGGAAAGATGGTTTTATTGGTGGAGCAGGATCAGGACCTCATGGCTTGAAGTCCTGGGCGAAAAGGGCTGAGATGCTGAGAGCCTCTGGGTTTTATACTCTCTGTTGTAGTTTGAATTTGAGCTTGTGTTCTGATTGGTTGTTAGACTCCCATGGTGCCATGCAAGGGTAACTTTATAGGTTGTCTTTTGAGTCCCAAGCTTTGATGAATCTTGCTGAGTGATATAATCTTCCAAGGGGCCATGTGGCAAGTTAGGCAATCCCATCCTGGGGCTAAGAGCCTTTTAAGTTGCAAATAAATCTAGCTCAGTCTATTGTCTTCCAAATAAGGATCTGCTGGTAGGGGCAGGGGGCTAGGACTGAATTTCTGTTTTAAGATTTCTATTAACCTTTTAGCGGAAATATTCTGCCTTTCAATATTTCCTGGAATATTTCATTTTTTCCTAGGAGAGGGGTGGGTGCTAACTTCTAACACTACCAAAATCATACATTTGATATTGGTTCCAAATCTTGCCACAGCCCCAATATAACTTTATTTATTCATTTATCAAATTTAAAAACTGCCCATCTCCCTCGCACAGCGATGCTGAGCGGTGATTCTGTTGATTCATAAACAGTAGAGGTTCCGTTTTAGGGATATTGAAATTTAGGTTCTTTTGTTACCTGTTGAAAATAGATTTAGTATTCAGTCTTAAATCTTCTTGTCTGAGAGATGCAACGGAACTTATTTCTGAATTATATGTAGGATTGCGCTGGAAGTTATTACCTAATTATTACCTAATATAGATTAATCTCATTTTTTCAAACCATTATTTTGATGTAAAGCAGTTTGAATTTTTTCCTCTGAAACGTAGGATGATTATGAACTGCTAATTAATCCAAAGACTCAGAAATGTAACTTGATACTCTTTACATGTAGAACAGCATTTCTTACCACTGGCCATGTATCCTGGGGTTACTGGGAATCAGCAATGTCTGGAATGCCAGATATGGCCTATCCTTGTTTAATACATAACCTAGCTACCTTTTTATAGATATTCAACATTTCCATTACTGTTATAATGTCTTTATCTCAGATTTAAATCAATTCCTATGCTTTTAAAATATAATTCCTTCATTAAATTAAGCTTTATTTTACAAAGACAACTCAATGCTATATTAATAATTGCCCTTCCAACTAAATTAGAGATCAGGAATATATTAGCATGTGTGATTTTGCAGAAGGAACTATAACTCTGCAAAGAGTCTGAATTAAGTTATAGGAAAGTGGGCTATAGTAAGTACATAGGTTTCTTACTGATCACAGTACAAGAGAAGCTGCTCAGAATACAATTAGAATGCTTCAGAGCATCAGGTTATCTTTCATTCCATTGGGCAATTGGATCAAATGTAGTGGATGGCCAACTCATATAATATTAAGCACTAAGGTTTTATTGTTCATCTTTAAGTATCTGTCTCCTAGAAGAGGATCCTTACATGGAAGTGATAGTATAAAATTAAGGGTTGATACTAAGAACCGAGATTTATTCTTTCTTTCTTTCTTT
>JAEANM010021168.1:0-11925 GCA_017656035.1 Myanophis thanlyinensis
TCAGTTGTGTGCTCTTTGTCATAGCCAGGTAACATGTCACACCTTGTGATTTTTTTGGCAATTGTTATTTTTTACCCTCTTCAACAATAATTGTCAAAAGTCACAAATTCTTCCTTCTTTCTTATTCTTAATTGCTAATCTGTTATCTATACCAAAGAAAAAGTCAGCATCAATTTAGCATCAAGTTTTTGCACCATAATGCTTTTGTGCTAATTCATATTGACTGTGCCTCTTATCTTTGTATAATAGTTATGATTTCTATAAATTTGTAAACAGTAAATTGAAGGAATTGGGCAGCTTTTTAGAAACAATTTCCTCCTTTCCAAACTTGAGTTTTGCTGTTTTGAAAGTTTATTTTTATATACTGGTACAATATTAACAAGAAAGAACTATTCCAATAAAACACACAAGTATTCTAAATTAAATTCAGGACAAAAATTTATCTACATAATGCTAATAACAGCAAATAAAGCTGCGAAATTGGAGCCATGGCCCCTGGCCCAAGACTTGTCATTTTTTTTTTTATTAGTGTCTCTCTTTGCACAGTCCATATATTGTTAAAAAGTAGTTAATTTTTGATTTTATGGATCATTTAGGAAGGAAGAAGGGGAATGTCCTTAAAATCCAAATGTCTGTTAAATCTGAATTTATGTTATCTGTGGATGATTTAATTGATGCAAATTGTTTCATTTGGGTTAAACCTTGATTTAGTGGGCAAATGTTAATCTATTAGCACATAGTATCCCATTAAACATGGGGGGACTCCATACCAAAATATGTATGTTGTAACTTACATTTATGAAATACAGGTCTACTTTACTGAGGTTTTACTCTACTTCTGATTACAGGAGTTTGCATACCTTCCTTATGATTTTTAATCTGGTTGTCAAAGCTTCTAAAAATCAGGAAAGTGATGAGGAGCAGAGCAATAGTGGGGACAAGCAGCATGGTCCTGCCTATTTCTGTATGGTATATTTTAGAATACTAAATCTATTAAACATTTCACTTGTAAGTCAAGTGTAGAAGAAATGTACACAATTGGGCATAATATGTTTTAAGATCCAGGTACCTTGTAACCAGGTTAATGAAACCATACATTTTTACTCTAATACCTCCTATCTCTTTTGAATTTCCATTAATTAACTGAATAATGATTGGTGGTAGTAGCAGTTTTTAACTTGCTTGAGTCCTGAAAATAGTTAAATCAGAATAACAGATTTAAAAACATACCTAGATACTGAGACTGAGTAAATTACTGTCATAGTATCCCAGTAAAACAAGGATATCAGAGTCCGAAAGGTGCTTTTTAAAAAAGGCAATTGGATTTTGTTTTCTTTGAAAACATTTTGCGTCTCATCCAAGAAGCTCTTCAATTCAATCAGTTCTTAGATAAGAAGCAAAATGTGTTCAAGGAAAACAAAGTCAAGTTGCCTTTTGAGAAAGCACCATTGGAACATCCATGACCTGGGTGACTGAAAATCATCATAAACAATGAGATCAAAGTTTCTTCCTTGGATTTTTATTTTATATAGTATTTAAAATTAAGAAATAGGTAGTCTGGTGCAGTGAAGTTACTCAAATGCATCCAACATACAGTCTGAAGTCTTTATGTGAACCAGAATTATTCCACTGATTTGTCTTATAGATGCTCCGGAGCTTCTATTAACCATGTCTATCAATCTGGTTAAATTATGTTATCTGAGCAGCCTATTCCTAGCAGTGGAGCTAGTACAGTCCTTATGTCAAAATAATGTTCCCATTGTTTTGGGTTATAATCAAACTGGGAAAATTTATTGCTTCATTCCTGCATCTTGCTGATCGCTCATCATGAATTATAATATTGAAATATTTGTATTTATGATGCCTTGATTTTTGTTGCTTTTATGAATTAGCGGGTTCTGTCAGTGTGTAAGAAGATATGACTTTGGGATAAAAAAAACTTAATCTAGGGTAGGATATGTTCATGCTGGTTTTGATTATAAAGATAAATATGTAGAAAAATATACATAATGTATATCAACATTTACATACACAAACACACACACTGAGACACACACACATACATACAAAATAAAAACTGTAAAAAAGGAAGTTGAGCATATGAAGTGCAATATTTGTACTATTCTAAAAACTGTTCACTTCAACTTTTATTTCCCTCTGCTCATTCCTCAGAAGGTTTATTTTTCTTTACTAAAATTGTTTTCATGTCACATTTATTTTTTGTTTTTCAGTAAGAGTAATCAGTAATTGATATCTGTTTTCCAGGGCCAGCCCTTCCGTTATTCAAAGCGAGGCAGCTATCTTAAACAGCAGAGCTAGACATTGCTCCCTAGAAATTGTTCTCTCTCCACAATCCTTAGAGGAAACAGTGAGGGACATAGCCTTTGCAGTATTTGTTAAGCTAACATACTGCTCTCAAGTATCAATCTGAAAAAAGATAAAACTATCAGAAAAACTTATTTTTGTGTACAGGTAGAAAAGACAGTAAATGTGTCTTCTGCCGCTCTTAGTAATATATCTTGATTTGTCCTTGCAACATAATTCCATTTAATTCATTTGTTACAATTTTAAAATTCAAGAGATGGTATTGTTGCTTTAATGCTGAAATAGTAGTGTGGTATGGTCTGGTATGGTATGGTATGGTATGGTATGGTATGGTATGGTATGGTACGAAACCATAACAATGGTGACTTAGCCATTCTACAGTGTACACCATATTTTTTGATGTATAAGATGCACTTCTCCCCACCAAAAAGTGGGTGAAAATGTCTGTGCATCTTATACAGAGAATATTGCTTAAGCTCTGCCCACCCGCTGGCCCATTTTTGGCCTTTTTTGGCCTTGTTTTGGCCATTTATTGGCCTGAAAATGGTCTAAAAAAAAGGTCAAAGAGGCCAAAAAATTGGCTGGAAAATGGGCCTAAAAAGGCCAAAAATGGGCTGAAAATGGGGCACACAGAGGCGGTAATAGACTTCAGTGATCCCCACAGCCTGATTGTCAGTATTCCAGGAGGCAGATCCAACTGCTAAGTCAGGCTGTGCTGAAGCTGATCAGGCTGTTTGCTGTTTGCTGTTTGCTGTGAGGAGGCAAATTGTTGGGAGTCAGAGGAAGATTTTTTTACCCTTACTTTCCTCCTCAAAAGCTAGGTGCATTTTATACTCTGAAGCATCTTATACACTGAAAAATATGGTATCTCTATAATAAGCAGATGGCATAATTTATTAAAACATAGTTTGAATGGTTTCCAAGCATCTTTATTTTATCCAGGCATTTTTAAAGAATTGCCTATGAACACAGTACAACTATTGATGAACAGTTACAGATGTCACGTATTTTACAGGCACTGTATAATTGGATTTTCAGAAAGCTTTTAAACTAAGTCTCTCAAGAAATTGCTAAATTAAACCTTAGTTATGTGGGTGGAAGGAATAAGATTTTACTAATGATTGGTAAGGAAACTGGGAAACAACAGATAGTGTTCATGCCATATCTACATGCTAAATAATAGTCATCATTTATGACTAGAATCATTTACAGCACAAGTTTGTAAATGACACTGCTTATTCAAGATAGCAAAGTGCCAGACAGAAATAGAAAATCAGTCAAAATCATTAGCAGACAAATGAATCACTGATAACATTTCAGATTTGTTGTGACCATCCAGAAAAAAAATGTTGTTAAAATTATAAATGAAATCTAAGTGAAAATGTAGCCTGTCTAAATTAGATAACAACCATGTAAAATGGATATAAACCTAAACAATAAAATATGTGCAGTTGAGCAATAAAGCTGCCCAACTACATGTCTAAATCACCTAAAGACATAGAGAAAGGACTGAGAAAAATTGATAATAATTAGACCACAAAAATACATGTAGTACATTTCTTAAATCAATGCAGTGTCTATTTTGTCATAAGTAGCCACATGTCATGAATAATTAATACAATGTGGGTTTCCTGTGGATTAGCTTCAGAAGAACATTCTTCACTGAAGGAAGACCTAACACTTTTACCTCTAGAGGAAGCATCATTACATTCAATTCCTTTTTTTCTGTTATTCTGAAGAATACTATACATTCTATAGCACATTTTTGAGGAACGTATATATTGAATAGGGATAGAGAATCTCTCTTTCTCCCTCCCTTCCTCCCCCTCTCTCTTTCTCTCTCATACACACCCACACAAAACACACATTCATCTTCTAATGCCAGCAGCAATCATAAGCAAATTTAATAGCTATGTGTGTAGAGCCAGTTCTAAACATATTGGCACCCTAGGCAAAATTAAATTCTGGCACCCCTATTAGTTTGGTTATTCCAATTTTGTTAAGAATTTTTTAAAAAAGTGTCCTAATGTACTCTTTTCTTTTCTTCAGGTTTTTGAGTTTAGGATTTCCTTAGGATTTTCAGCCCTGTAGATTTTTTTCTCTTGGATATTTTACCCTGTTTACCTACCAAATAGTTTTAATTGCATCAGTACCCATTGATGTTACATGGCAATTCTACATAATTATATTTAACCACTGAGTGGGCACAGTGATCCACAGAGTATGCTGCTACTGATTTCTTTTATTGAGTTTTTAAAGAAGTTATTTCAGTTTTAGTATCACCTAAAATGTGTTGCCCTTAACTAATGCCTATTATAGCTGGCCCAGTGGCCCTGCTTGTGTGGTTGAAAAGGGCCTCTTTTTTTTTTTTTGTCAAAGCCAGGATTTAGCTATAAACTTGTATAAAGAAATAAATTTCTTCATGTTGAATAACTAATAGAAGCTACCATCAATTTGAATGAAAAATTTAAATTTTAGAATCCTAATTTCTAAGTAAGTATAAATATGTGGGTGTATATTGTAGCTAAATAGCAATACAAGAGTACAAATTTTATATATGACTTATGACTAGAAATCTTCACTGTTTATTTCTCCTAATGAAAATTTCTTGAATTTTAAATATGCTAATTCCAAAACAAGTTGTCTTGCTACTTATAGTCTTCCATTTAGACATAAGGAACACTATTCTTTTTTCAGTAACTAGCTCTGTTCAAGGGTCACAATGGAAATTTTCTGTTCTTATGCCCTATCAGATGTTGAAAGCATTATTTTAGTCAAAAACAATTCAATTTACACATCATTGAGCATATATCTTTCTTAAACTAACCTATTCTGTTAAGATGTTGGCTGCATAATTAGGATAGCATGTCTTTTTAGCAAGAAAAAAGAAAGCATAACTTATTTTGAATAACAAAAAGTTCAGGTATCCAAAGAAGGCATAGGACTGATTTTTTTTCTTCTAAATGAGAGGTGATTCTTATTTGTATTTTTTATGCAACTAACTCATTCAACTAATTAATTGTTGATTATGTAGGAAAAGGCTATTAAATCTATAAATCGATTATGGTTTGAAGGTGAATTTTGAGAATATAAAATGGACTATAAATTATTTGTATTCTTGAAACTATTTGTAGCTATTCTTACAAGAAATATCTCTATAGTCTAATAGTGTACTGCTATAGGTTTCTTCCAGTATTTATTATAGTGTAATTAAAATAAGATGTGAATTTAAAGCTTTTTGCATTCTATGTGCAGAATGTGTATGCATATTCTGGGTACAGTATATGTATGTATAAAATATATGGATCGAGTTATAGAATGCAAACTATGGTAACATATATTTCATAATTACTGAGTCTTCTGCTTATCAATATGTTGTTTGTTCATTGGAATTTTCCTCATTGGTTTTGTTGCAGTTATTTGTGTTGAACATAATTCTAAAACATCATACTAGGTAGAGCTCTACACGTTAGGGGCAGAAAAAAATGACTTAAAAGATGCTGTATGGTCATGTCTACTTTGCATTTGTAATGTCTATTACAGGTGGTCTTCAGTTACTCATTCAGCAACTGTTTGAACATACAATCATGCTGAATGAGTGGTACTTATGATGGGTCTTTTAAGTTCTGTCTGTCATAGCATCCTGTGGTGACATGTTTGTGATTTGCAATTTTCCCTGCTAACTTCCTGCAAGTATGAGGAAGCTGTCGGAAAGTCAGATGTTTCAGTCATATGAGGCCCTTGCAGTGGTTCACTTAATCTTGGTACCTGGGGACTGCTGGAATTGCTTTCACTAAGGAGCCTGGTCACATGATATTGTGCTTTAAAAACATGTCACTTAGCAACAGAAATCCAATAAGGACTTTGCTTATAAAGGTAAACTTTTTAAAAATGCAGCAATAGATTTTTCATTTCTTTTTTTTTCATTCAGTGATTATAACTTGGTTGTATTGAGCTTTTCATTGAAAACCATGGTTACAAAAATTTAACATTGTTAATTTTCAGAACAGCAACCTGAACTTACTATTTTTGTTCAGGTATTTGGTTTCCTTACATTTTATTTTCATGTAGAGGCTAGATTTCTTGCAACTTTAGTGTACTCTTGACCCACTGATCACTTCCTTAAACCTCTCTAGGTTTTTCATGATCCGTCTTAAATCAATGAAGCTTCCTTTAGCAAGAGGAAAGTCACTGCAAAGGGAGTTATCTTTTTTAAATTTTCTTTTAGGTAAAATAGCACATAGGCCCACTTGATGTTTTGTTCTTCTGTTAAGTCAACAGGGCCTTGACCTACCTTGAACATGACTAGGTATAGTTTAACACTAAAGAGAGTTTTGGGAAGGAAACACCATTTAAAGAAACTGATTTTTTAAAGACTATAATATATCAATCTAAAACCTGATGTGTAAACATCTCTTGCCTTAAAATAACTTTTTATTTCAAAGAAACCATTTTGAGGAGACTGACAGCTTCTAGAGCTAAAGTATTTGAAGGTAAAGGTTAAATCTTCTTTGAATCATGCTTGACTTAAGTGGCAATAGTCCAGAAATAGTTTACTGTTGCTTTCTTCTGTTTTATTTTGTTATTTTGTCTTCTCAATCTGCCTCATATTTGTAGAAAACCCAACTTATTTCTGTGACCTTATATAATCTCTGAGCCAATATGCATACTAAAGCTCCATGTAAACTATCACATCAGGAATAATTAAGCAATATTTCCCACTTCTAATATTTAGGATTAGGGGTTAAAATGTATTAATAAGAGTGCTTATATTTTGATGATAAGAGATCTTACTTTTTCAAATTCTTAGTCAAATGAAGTTCAAAGCATTACAATTTCATTTTAATTAAGGATAACTGATGAGGCTCATGATTTCATATTTAGATATGAAATTACCCAAAATGTTTTAGAATCTGCATAAGCATGTCATTCATTTCCAGTATATGTTATGGCGTTCTGTAATTTATATACTACTTAATTCATCTTTTGCTAGAAAAAAAAATTATATGGAGCTGTCTATGAAATCATTGGAATCAAACTTAAGCCAAAGGAGACTGTATTTTAATTTTTAAAATTCAATTGTTTTTAAATGTTGTATGCCGTCAAAGTGATGAGCCGTTGCCTGGAGGCCGTGCGGAGTTGGATGGGCCGGAACAGGCTTCAGCTCAACCCAGCCAAGACCAAGTGGCTGTGCTTTTCTGTGCCCAGATACAGCCAGCTTAAATTATCGCTGGCTGTGGGGGCGGGGAAATTCTGTCCCCCACAGAAGGGGCTCGCAATTTGGGCATCCTCCTGGATGTACGGCTGTCGTTGGACGACCATATCGCAGCTGTCTCCAGGGGGCCCTTTTATGAGGTCCGAAGGATAGCCCAGTTGCGACCCTTTCTGGATCGTGGTGCTCTTCGCATGGTCACTTCTGCCCTGGTAACTTCCCATCTGGATTATGCCAATGCTCTCTACATGGGGCTCCCCTTGAAAAGCATCCGGAGGCTGCAGCTGGTCCAGAATGCAGCTGTGTGGGTAATTATGGGAGTCTCTAGAAGCTCCCACATTACATCTTTCCTGTGCGAGCTGCACTGGCTTCCTGTGGCCTTCCGGGTGCGGTTCAAGGTGTTGGTGCTTACCTTTAAAGCTTTCCATGGCTTGGGACCCGGGTACTTACGGGACCGCTTGTTGCCATCATCAGCCTCCAGCCAACCAGTGCGCTCCCATAGGGTTGGCCTCCTCGGGGTTCCATCATCAGGACGGTGTCATCTGGCAGCCCCGAGGGTATGGGCCTTCTCTATGGCAGCACCCTCCCTGTGGAATGAACTCCCGCTGGAGATTCGTACTATTACAGATCTCTGGTGTTTCCGACGTGCCCTGAACACCCATTTATTTCAATTAGCTGGCCTGGCCTGATACCTGGGATTTTAAATTTTTTAATCTTATTTTAAATGTTATTAATCTAAACTAAAAATTTTAATTGTTTATATTTTAATTGTTTTAACTGATTTTAATTGAATTTTAATTGAAGTTAAATTATATAATAATGTATTTTAACTCAGACAGCCTTTATTTAATTATTTTAATAGGTCTTAAATTGTTTATTGTATTCATGTTTTTTATTGGCTGTGCACTGCCCTGAGTCCCTAGGGAGAGGGGGCGGTATATAAATTGAATTAAATAAATAAATAAATAAAAATAAATGAAAGCTTATAGCATACACTTTTTCCTGTCTTAGCTCGAGGATTTTCTAGTGCGTATCTCATTATAAATCATAGTATTTTGTCCTTCACTGTAACATTGATGAAAATGAACTCTAATATAAGAGTTGATTGCAGTTTGAACATCCAATTCACAAGCTTTCAAGCCTGCTTTCTATTTGTATTTATACTTATTTTCTGTTTCTCTTTCCATGACAGTCAGATGTTAATTTTTCAGTCATGAAACTCTGTACTAAATCTGTTTATTTTTAAATTGTATTTTTACCATAGTATAAACCACTATCAGGATTATAAACAGATGGGGGAAATATGAAAAATACAATAATCTTAATCTCAGCAACAAATTTTGTATGTTCGATTTAAATTTTCAGAACAGACATTTCGTATGTTCATTAACTCTCATGAATAAACCTAATGTAACTGTAAAGAGAGAGAAGAAAGAAGACTGCAACATGATTTGGATGCATATGTCTGATAGAAAAAGAATAAAATATATAGTAACTGGAAACTCAAAAAATTTACTCACCCTTTTAATTCAGAAGAAGAAATAGTAATTAAGAAAATTCTAGCACATTCATCCCAAAGCCAAAAGTGACTAATACTCAATGCAAAATTGCCCTAACATTAAACTTAATCAAAATCCATCCCAAACAATGATGTTTTCAGTGATTTCAGCTGCTATTTTTAACCAATAAAGCCCTCCGTGACCTAGGATTGAACTATCTGAGGAACTGCCTGTCCTGAATTACATAAGCCCACCCCATTAGATCTTCTGGAGAAGGGATGCTACAGGTACCATCAGCTATGGACTTACATTTTATAGCTCCAGGAATGGTGCTTTCTCTACTTTCTCTACTATGACACCTGCCTTATGAAACATTCTCCTCCCCACACTCCAAATTAGATTGCTTCCATCTATTTTGATATTTCAGAAGTCTCTCAAGACCTGGTTATGTTATCAGGCCTGAGATTATTATATGTGATGGTACCCATTTGTTGTACATCACCCAGAGTCATCTTTGGTAAGCTGGGCAGTTATATAAATTTGATTCATACATCAATAAATTAATAAATGTTAAAGGGTCACAAGAGTTAACAAATATACCTGAGTTAAAGATCAATAATAGATGGTAACTAAATCATAAAAATGAAACTGAAGTCAAATCCATGAAATCTCTCCATCTTGGAGACTACCAAAATAGAAACTTAATCTCTTAGAACTGATTTAGGGATGGTGTCGTCTGGCAGCCCCGAGGGTACGGGCCTTCTTTATGGCAGCACCCGCCCTGTGGAATGAACTCCCTCCGGAGATCCATATTATAGTCGGTGTTTCCGACGTGCCCTGAAGACCCATTTATTTCAATGAGCCAGCCTGGCCTGATACCTTGGGGTTTTAATTTAAATTTAATCCAATTTTAATTGAATTTTTACTAAATTATTTTAAATAGTTAATATTTTTAATTTTTAATTGTCTAATATTTTTAACCGAAACTTAAATTTCATAATGATATCTTAATAGACAGCCTTCATCTAATTATTTTAAATGGGTTTTAAATTGTTATTTATGTATTTGTGTTTTTTATCTGCTGTTCAGTGCCCCGAGTCCCTAGGGAGAGGGGCGGTATATAAATCAAATAAAATCTAAATCTAAATCTACCTTGAACACATCAATAAGCTATTTTTTCATTTATAATCTGTCATTAGGAAAGCCAACAGACTATGTGAATGAGTAAACAGTGATGGATATTCTTGTTTTATTATTTATTTATTAATCAAATTTATATAGCTGCCCATCTACTCCCACAAGGGACTCTGGGTACTATGCAACAATAAATCAATTTCACCGATTTCATAGTAGTAAAAAGGAATCACATGTCCCAAACCATTTTATTTTGAATGCATTGCATCCATGATTACTCTTATTAAAAAATAACCTTTGGGTATTCCATTTAAATGATTAGTTGTGTAGTTGTATCCCTTTGCCACCTAATCTGGATTGTAAAACCTTGTACTAGAAATTTGAATTATTTAAAAAAGTTTTATTTACAGTTCCTTGGTTAATGACCACTTGTTCAGTGATCATTCATACTTAAAAAGGTCCTGAATGAGTGGTAATTACGACCTGTCCTCATACTTATTTTGATGGAACATTCAATGCCACCTCACAATTATGACATTGTAGAACTCCACAGCTGTGTTTGTGAACTTCTTTGCTGATTTTCTACAAAGTCAATAGGGAAGGTGGCAGGAAGTTGCAAGTGGCAAACATGTGATATCCTTGCTTAACAGTCCTGGGTTATTTGTTTTATGACAGCAATTGGAAGTGCCAGAATTTTCCATTGCTAAGTGACTTGGTCATGTGATGTCATACTTTACAACTTTGTTGCATAGCCATGAAAATTCTAGTCCCAGTTGCTTTCATTAATCAAGAACTACCTGTTTTTATTTAACTAGGTTTATATGCCATTCCATCCATTGATTGCTTCTTTTTTTTCACTAGAGACTTTCCCCATCCCTCTATGCAAATTTGACAGCCTCTATTCCAGATTGAGATAGTAATTGAGAAATATATGGGGAATTGATGACCTTTGAAGTGTAAAACAGTGAAACATTTGCATGCCATATATTAAAAGCAACATGCATATACTGATGTAATGAGTTACAAAATTTTGATAAGCCATTCCATAAGTGGAAGAAATGACATCAGTTGAAATCTCAAAGACATGTTATTCCAAACTTGGTTTGTATTTTAAAATGCAAACTAAAATTAATTTGTATTAATTTTAATACAAATTAAAATAGACTTTATATCTTGAAGGAACAAAAATGCATTCTTGTTATTTGATAAATTCTAAGTATGACTTTATTATAATTTGTCCCTAGTATGTTTTTCTTCTTCAAAAAATTGTCAAGCATAGTATTAAAGTCTAAACAAAAGTTCCACTGCCAGCTTTCATGGATTGAGATAAAATATTATCCTCAAAATAAATTTGAATAGAACTTTTTATGAAAAGTAGAATCCAAAACTTCTGTAGATTGATATTTTAAAAACTGTAAAAATATGTTTATCTTTTCAATTTTTCCATATTTAGTACATAAAAAAAATCTCAGGGAGGACTTCTAAATTTCACAGTACAACAAAATTCAGTATTAAGGTTATTAACCTTGAACTTGAGTAAGTAATGCTCGGAATTAACTATAATATGTGTTTTATACATTGCTCTCAGATACAGTAGTTTCAATTGTTTCTGAGATAAGTTTTGCATTATTTTCTTTTTCAGCTGAGGTTACTGTTCTATTTCCATATAAGGAGTGCCGGAGACAGTAAGTCTGGCTGCCAGCTTTTCAGAGAGCGGGAAACCCTGCTCTCTGATTGGCTGAGGCGCGCCGTTCA
>JAEANM010021169.1:0-11925 GCA_017656035.1 Myanophis thanlyinensis
GATATATTGTTTGATGTTTGTTTGTGTAGTTGTTTGTTTGTTGTTGAAAATTTAATAAAATTTTTACAAAAAAAAAAGAATGGACACAGGAGACAGATCAACAGAATAGCAACAATGTTTATTGTAGCTCAGATCAACTAGCAACGGCTGCAGGCAGGCACACCCCTTTTATAGGGATGAGCTGCCTGCCTGACAGCCAATTAAATCAGGGTGCTTTCCCGCGCTGGGAAAGCATTAGATCATATAATAGCTGTGCGCATGCGCGGACACAGCATTCCCCAAGCAGGCACTTGACAGATCTAGTATTCAGTCAGACCTTCACTGTAAGTGCTATAAAGAAGGCCATCTCAAGTTCTATACAAGTGTATTCCCCTCTAACAAATTCAGTGTACCATGTAAATATACAGTGGCTGGTCATCTTTCTACCTATGACAGTAACACTCTGATATTATTTGCCTCAAAACAGTATTTTGTGGGTTAGTAGTACATCAATGTTGCTAAAAGATTGTTTGTTGTTGGACTGTGGATTTCTTACAAGATTGGAATATTTTTGTTTTTTATGAGTTGAGACTTGGATGCACTTATCCAGATATTGTGGCCTTTCAGTGGCCTACAAAACCATCAACTATGGAATCCTTTTGGACCATTAATGGGGGTTTGGGATCTATACTCCCACTGTTTCTTCAGGTTATAGTTCTAGCCAATAGTGAGGAGAGGAAGTGGAGAGGATAGATTTGCTCAATGGTTACTTTGATTGGAGCATCATAAAGGTTACTCCTCTTCTCTCTATACTTAATACTTACATGATGCCACTAGAGAAACTAATTCAGTAGGTTTGTATCCAGTAATATCAGTATGCTGATAATATCAATCATAATCACAGACTGTGGCTGGAGATGCTATTGAATTTTTTTTCTCAATGCCTAGAGGCTGTGAGAGTCTGAATTAGAGATAACAGGCTGAAAATGTACCCAAGCAAATTACTATTTGGCTCCTGCCATTTCTCTGTGTAGAGATGGTATTGCCCATAAAGAATCAGGCCACAGTTTGGGTATCCTGGAGTCATTGTTCCTGTTCTTGCAACAGTGATTTGTCCACTTACTACTAAGTGCCTAGATTATCACATTGCAATAATCTAAAGCAGGGATATCAAACTTGTGACCCACAAGACAGATGTGTCACACACTGGCCATGCCCACCCCTTGTTTAGCAAGGGTAAAAAAGTTGGGATATGTCATGTGGCGACGATGTGACAATGTGAGTTTGACATCCCTGGTCGAAAGCCACCCAGGAGCTTCAGATAATACAAAAAGCTCAATTGCAATCACTATTATGCCCCTTGAATTCTGGGCTCTATGCTGGTTGCTTATTGGCTTTCAGGAGCAGATGAAAATGTTGATGCTAACCTATGAATTCCATTATTTCTTAGTTCCAGGTAATTGACAGAAGTGTGTCTCATTTCCCATCACTGAATAAGTAGCTGATGTTCCCCATACCTGGAAAGCCAAGGGGCTAACACTCAGAATACTTTTTTTTAATGGCAATGCCATCTGGAATTATCTGCCATTCCTAATTAGCTTCTCATTTGGATACCTTCTAACAAAAGCTGAAGACCCTGCCCTTCTAAAAAGCATTTGTGTTCGTATTTTATTTTGCATTTTTAATATGCTGTGCTGGATTTTTAGTATGCCATTGATTAGTGTGATAAGATAAAATTCTAATAAATAAATAATATTATAAATGATTTCCCTCAAAAGAGGTTCATGGTGGTGCGATGTTTGATTTTTCATTCTAAAACTTTTATATTAGGGTAGCATGCTCTTCAGTAAAATGATTAGCATGGGATTCTCTGGAAATTTTGAACATTCAGCAGATCTTTTTATGTAGATTTTTCTAAGTTAAACAGAACCAAGCACTGACTTCTCTTATCATATGCCCCACTCATGTAGTTAGTTTCAAAATAGCCTTGTCCAATTTGATGCTTTTCAGCTGATCTGGATAATCTGATCTCATCACTTTTACTAGCTGAAGAATAGATAATCATGACTGGGAATGGTGGCAAATTTAGTCTGATGTACCCAGGAACTTCAGGTTGGGAAGATGCAACATATTCCATATATCTGATTCTAGTCAAGAATGGATCGGCTAAGATTCCTGGATGAATGTAATTCACAGATTGATTTTCTGTGGCCTCTGGCACTGTCTGTAACTGCAGCTGCTGAAATTTGTTGCCAAATCCCTCCTCTCCAAATTGAATTGAATGTTCTAAAATGGGCATTGGTGTAATTAAAAAGCAAAGAATTCAGTCTAGGAAAATCCTGCCTCAACAATTTCATTGCCAAGCCTACCATAGCCCCCAGGCACCCCAGAAATATATGTATGGCTTATCCCTATTCTAGCCTGACAACAATGTAATTCATGGACTGTGTTAGGCCATCAGTGAATACCATGGTAGTGACCGAGCTTTTGGTATTCAATCCATTTTTTAAAATTCTTACATAATCCTGTACCTCACACAGTGCATGAGTTTCTTTCATATACTTTTTCAAAGTCAGAATCAATACACAAAGCAGTCCATTCATAACACCTGGATAGTAGGGCTGAATTAAATACCCCCTTGCATTTCATTAAATGGGAACATTTTGGCTAATTTCCTGGCAGGGACGAAGAAATGCATGTAAAACAGGGTTTTATGGGTGATGAGAGCGGACAGGGAATTTTGGTGAGTTCCAGCTATTGACCATAATGTCCCCCTAGGTGTTTTGTAGTTTTATTCACAAGCAAGAATCTGTTATTGCATTATGTCATCTCCATTCTTAATTGGGTACTGGGAAGAGCTGTGAAATTGCAAAGGCAAAAATGTTAAACATTCCAAAAAAATAACACACTGGGGATGGTGTCACCCAACCATGTTTGCATGCTCCAGGGTTTCTGACATTGAAAGAAATCAGGGTCATTGAATAACAGGCCTTTTGGTCCCACAGATTTCCATGGATATCGTGTGTTCTCACAGAAGTCATGTTCCCATCTGCTCTGAAAGCTCTTTCCTTGAACTGAAAGCACTGCAGGCTTAGATATTATTCATACACAAGTCAACCAAAGTTTATTTAAAGTATACAAATAAGCAGTCATGGGAAGGGGAGTGAGTGAGTAAATTGTGTCTTGGGATTGAGCCCCATATGAAAATAAATTGCACAAAAATTATGTTACACTTAGAGAAACAGGGATGATGGACCAGAAACAAAACCAAATGGTTTGGGTGTCGATACCTGATGTCACTATATCAATGTTAAGATTTGTAGTGAAAGTACAGTAAAGCAAGAGAAACTAGATTGAAATACAGTACATGGTGCTTGTCTAAGGTATGATAAAAAAGTGAATGAAAAAATCAAGGGGTTCCTAATACTATGGAATATCTTAATGTATGTTGTTGTAATATTGTATGCTGTAATACCATCAGTAATAGGTCTATGTCAGAAGAATGAAGTCCTTAGGGTACCAGCTCTTTCACACACACACACACCTTGGAACTTTTCTGGATTTTTTCCTTCCACTTGATCAACAAGAGAACTAATACAAACCCCTCCATATGGAGAAAAAGTAACTCCAGCCAAAACAAATTGTTCAGCTCATTACAATCATTACGAATTGGTTCATTGAAAAATTTGGCATAGCTGCATTTTCTTTTATTTAAAGTAATTGATCATGTTTTGATCTTCCTCATTTAAAGAGAACTCTTGAACACATAAAAATACTAGATGTGTGAGGCAGTAAATAATGCCATGCTATGTGAAAATACAGATGGATGTGAGAATTTCTAAATTTGGTAAAGAGAAAAAATACAGAACAAATTCACTGCTTGGTTTTATTTTAGTCTTAGATAATTGCAAAGCATGTTACACTGTCATAAGATGACGAATAAAATGCAACTTCAAAACAACCTGCACATAGGAACTGTATACCGAAATTCTACATCTATACATAAAAAAGACATATCTGGCTTTGCCAACTCATATGGGGCTTACGGAGGGGCATGCAACCACAAATGCAAAAAAGTAGTTCAGAAGGCACATCCAATTACCAGCAGCATCTAAAGGTAGGATTTAGGATAGACTGCATTGGCAAATAGAAATTGGTATCCAAGTTGCCATAGATCAGGTAGTCTAATGTAAAACTACACCAACGTTTAGTCAATATATATACAACACTCCTATCTTACACATGATGTATTTCCATTAGAAGACCAGCATCAGAGAATTAGTAAATACTCAGAACCTGTGTTCAGAAGTGCAACTGAAGCATTTCTTGACTTTGCACTACACGTTTCTGTCCATGAAGTGGGACAATATTAAGCATATTTTAAAATAATATGCTATCAAATATTATCATTTATGTCATGAACTTGATGTGGAAACAATAACATATATATATTGTGTAAGAAAATAGTATGGACAAGAAGATTTAAATTGCCTGCATATGAACTTGAATTGGACTGTATGTTCTTCTAATGTCAATGGGGATCCAAATCACAGAAGTGAAAGTGAATTTTGGCACAACAGTTTGCCTTAAATGTGGTGAAAAACTTCTTCGTATGTTTCTAATTTAATTCTCTAGTGAAAAAGAAAAAGCTGATGGAGCATAACCTATGTAGCATTTCTTCAGGTTCTCCCAGCAATTTCCTAGTCTGAGTTGAGGGAGACTGTAATGTAAATAAAAGCATAGTTACCTTGAAGATTTATTTTTTTATCTTTTATCATGGTTAACTAAAACTGAAAATGCAGCACCAGTCATCTGGTAGTTTTAACAATTTGATGGAATTTCTGTGGTTTGAGAAATCCAAACTGAATGTAAATATTTTCATCAACATTTCTCTTTTGCCTTGGAAAAGAAACTAATCATGAAATATTTAGAATTAATAATACCACACCAGGATCTGTAAACCATAAACCACAATTCTCACTGACTCTAGTACTTGATCTTATTATGGTTTACTTACTAAACTTGCTTCAACTATCTTTTTATTAACATTAGATAGAGAATGTAAAACTGTAAAAAGATTGATGTTATTTCTAAAGTTTATGCTTACCAACATTAAGTGAAAACACTATAATATTTAACGTTGAATTTTTCCTGCTTTTCGATGAAGCAACATTATTTATCCCTATAGTTAAAGTAATAGAAATAATATCTCAGAAAATAAAATCCATTTTTGCAGTTATGTGCATCAATACTCTACAAACAGTAGGGAGCATTTCAATGGCTAGTGTTGCTTAATTTGGGGAGCTACACAACAGACAAACCATTGGTTCATGTTGTAAAGAAATGTCAAGGTTTCTTTTGTATTGTTTTTCATTAATCTGATGGATTTAGGTATTTCTCCTCTCATTCCTTGCTTGTCTGGAGCTTGCTTAAGTGGGAATTGGCAGCTGAAAAGGGTGTTTTCTAGTATTTTTCTTTCCTTCTTAGGTTTTTCATTGTCTCTTTAGAATAATGTGTAAATGTGATTTACCTCTTTGTGTCTGTTAATGGTTGATATGCCTGAGTGCCAAGCTTCTAGAAATTCCCAAGTATTTTTGCTTGGTCTTAGTTGCTGACAACTTCCCAATGGTTCCCTATGGTTCAATATGTCCACAACATTAAGGAATTTTCATTGTTCCTTCTAATTGCTCATTGGTGTCCATGGATGCACTCTGCTAGATAGCTATAAGCAAACAATCAAGCTCGGGCAGCATTAAGGACTACTCAATAAAATCCTTATGAATACTAGAGGATAGCAAAGAGTTGGAATTCTCTGTATCTCCAATAGTTGCTTAGTCGAGTAATTTTTGTTGTTTTGTTTTAAAAACTTTGACCATCAGGAAGCATAGAACTGAGATTTCTGTTTATTTAACACTAGTTCAAGAAGTAACTTTATGGATAAACGAACAGCTGAAATTTGAGTTCAATATAGCAACTGGAAAGTGTCTGTATACCTAAGATTTTGACCTGATAGATTCCAAGTGCTAAGTATTTAATTAGTAATCTGAGAAGCACAGAAGCACTATCCTCAAAGAAAATAACTTGAGGAAAACATCTATCTGGGAATAACTTGTTTATTCATTAAATTTATATGCCATCTATTTCATTCTGAAAAGTTACCTTTTATATATAGAGAGTAGTTCCAAAGCAGTTAGATAGGGTGCACTAGTCTATAACATCTGGAATATGGAAGTAAGTGAGAGCTGGAAATAGTATTTGCATCTTTTATCTTGTTGTCATCCAGCCAAGCATTATTTTGTGTACTTGTACCAAGATAATACCTTGATTAGTACCTTTTGGCAAATGAAACCCTTATGAGTGAGCTGACTCCAATACTATTGCATCACATTCCTGTTTAATCTTCTTCTTACTGGTGATTACATAAAAAGACAGTCTTAGCTTCATCTACTCACTTCACACAGGGTTTCTAAGCATGCTTGGAGGTAAGGAGGCTATATTTAATCCCATTCCCTTATTTTTGAACAGAAACTCAGAAATAACTGATCATGGGAAGAACATTTGTGTCGTTATATGTTCTGGAACAAAGTCTATGCCAGCCCCAAATATAGCTCATTTTGACTGATTTTAGACCATATTATTTTTACCTGCATTTCAATTTGGCAGCTCTCAGGAGTATGATTCACAAACCAATTATTAAGATGGAGCATTTGGATTTAAGCCAGTTAAGGATATGTCCTATAGCTTTGGGGTCTGAGTCTTTTAATAGATTTTTATTTCAATATACCTCATTTCTGTCTAAAATAATCATGGATCAAGCATCACTAGTATTGACTGTTGCAAAATATAGTACGTCATTACCCTTTTTTGTGTCTGTGTTATAAGAAAGCAGAAGATTATTATTTGTGTCATTTTATGGAATGAATAAGATGGTTTTATTTATGGTAAAATGCATTCTTTGATCATCCTTCACAATCTTTTTAGAAAATGAAGTTGTCAAAGAAATAATTTATACTGAAATTACATTTACTATGTGAAGCATGCTACACATCAAACTTGCATTTGGCTAGATTTTTATTTATGCATATTTGTTTTATTTAGTAACATTATTTTGTTACTATAAATAGACATACACTGTACACATATCCTCCCTTCCATATAGTATGTAGCAAATGCTAAAATTACATTGTTTGTAATTTATAAATCAATTATTAGATCAAAGGCAAACATTATTGAAATAGTGTGATGAAATTTTTAAAAATCTGAGTTATTCAAAATGTAAACACATCATAAGAGAGAAATGGGGGCGAGAGAGAGAAAGAGAGGGTGGGAGAGGGATGGCAAACTTTTGGCATTTTAAAACAGCCTGCAGAATTAGACCTTTGATTTGTCCATTTTAATAAGAAAAAAATCTTCTTCCCTTGTTTTTGAATAAAATACAAGTTACAGCATTTCCTCTTCATATGTGCTCCAATAAAGGAGATAGGAAAATGTTTAGCCCAAATGTTTTATATTTGTTTCCCTTTATCTGGGTGCAATTTATTGAGTTCTGCTAAGAGGACTTGATGGAAATATGGGTAATGTAGGTAAATAAAATGGTTACAATCTCAGAATTTCTCTCGCTGAGCCTATCCAGCCTCTGATACCGGGTATCTCCTGATTTTTGTATTGCTCAGCACAAACATATGGCATGACATTGCAGGGCATCGAAAATAACTGGCTGAAAAATTAATACTCTCCCTAAGGAGCTAATTTAAGAATAACATGTCCTCCAATGGAAAAGAGAGAAAGGCAGGCATCCAGGGTTGAATTTCTTTCCTACTTTGTAGCTTCTCTGCTGGACCCTATATTCCTTTTGGGCCAGTGTTAGTCTCAACAAGAGGGAAATGTGCCATTTATCTGCATTACATATTCTCCACATATGTACACTGAAAAGGTCAAGTAGATTTGGTTTTCTTCAAAAGAGAGATTACAGTTGTTAAGAAATATGCAAGAAAAACCAATGGAAAGCAAACAAGGCCTCCTTATAAAAACAGAAGATTCCAAACCATAGCTTATAATCAGAAAATCGAAGACTGTAGGAATTGAAAAGACCTTGTGATCCAACCCTCACAACCCTTCAACCCTTGTTCAGTGCTGGAATCCAGGAAAACAACCTTGACGCATAGCAATCCAATTACCATTTGAAAGCAGGTTGCTCCACTGATTAACTGCTTTTAGCATCAGGAAATTCCTGCTAATATCCAGCCTGACTCTCCTTGAATGTTGCCCTGTCTTCAGCTTCAACAAATTTAAATATGCAAAGTTTCTATCACTGGTCCCCATAGACTTGTTTTCTAGATTTTTTTTTTAATTTGCCTGATAGATCTGCAATTTGAAGCAAACTCAGAATTTGATACTCCCAGTGCAATCTAACCAGTGTAGGGTACAGTTCAATTTGTACTTCCGGAACACTTCTGTTAATGCAACCCATGATTGTTTGAAGTTTTCAACTAGTCTACTAATATTCATAGATCCTGGGCTTTAGGTACTTTCTTTTCCCTAATCATATTTTACATTTATCGAATTGAACATTATCCTACAAAATTTTGTCCAAAATTCAATCTGTTGAAATCTATGAAGTCTATGGGGGACCAGTGATAGAAACTTTGCATATTTGAATCTAGACTTTAACCTATAAAGTGGAGGTGTCAAACTCAAGGCCCGCGGGCCGGATCTGCCCTGTGTGTGCTTAGATCTGGCCCATGGGGGCCCCACGAGGGCCCTCTGTAAACAGTGAAGAACCAGCCCATGGTGCCTCTGCCAGCAAAAATGGAGCTTGGGGAGGGGGCGCATGCAGCCCTCGCAAGCTCCATTTTTACTGGCAGAGAGTTGTAAAAAGGCCATCACATCCAAAATTGGAGATTGGGAGCCCATTTTTGCTGGCAGAGCATTTGGGCCACCACAGACACCCCTGATATGAATGACGTCAAGCTGACCACATCCATCCTGACCATGCCCATCCTGCACCCCCAAGGTCAAACACAACCCTGATGCAGCCCTTAATGAAATTGAATTTGACACCCAGCTCTAAAGCATTGGCCAATTTCTTTAGATTGGTGTCATCTGAGTATTTGTTAAGTATGTATTCCATCTTCTAGATTGCTTGTTGGCAGCACCAAACCAAGAATGGAGCCCTGGGTAATCCCACTTGATATTTCCTGCTGGGTTAATGTATAGCCATTTATTAACAGCCTCTAAGTACAGTTGTTCAATCAGTTGTAAAATCTCTACATCACAATTCCCTTTAGTTCATATATATTTATTTGTCCACAAAGGTATGATAATATTTTTCAAGTGTTGTGCTTAAATCAGGATGACTACATTCGCAGCATTCCATTGACTTATTAATTAAACACAATTATTAAAAAAGAAAAAAGAAATAAGACAGTAGAACAGCAATAGGTAAATTCTGGTGACTGTACCATTATTTTGTAGTGGTTACAAATAATCTGTTCTTGGTCGGTATAGATATTATGTGCTTATTACATAGATCTTTCTCCTTTTAAAAATTAGATCTGTGTTACTTTATTTTAGGCACTTCACCTTATGCAGGAACTTTCAGAGATTATAATAGTATAGTAATGAGTTTTCTCTTAGTTTAGTAATGCCAAGTCATCCAAATATTTCTTTATCTATTTATAACTTCTATTTTACTTTCCAAAACTTCTACTTTGTTATTAATTTGTTTTACATCACCAGCCTATTGTCCTACAGATTTTTCAATCTTCTTAACTTCTTTCAAATCCTTTTTATCCCTCCAAATCCTTTTTCCATTTCCTTTTTAAAAGCATCCAAACTATTGGCAACTGTTGCAGTCACCTTCTTGCCAAATTCTTCAAACTTTTTTCTGCAATAAAACTGGCATGATGCCCTTATCTGTAAGTTGTTCTAATTAATCTCTCCCTTGTACTCCTATTTTGCTGTTTGCCACTATGATAAAGTGAAAGTATTACTATGTATTACTAAATTGATTACTATGGTGAAAGTGAAAATCAAGCTTCTTTTTTTCCTGTTTTGCTTTTCTCTGTCTTTTACACTTTGGTCCCAATAAGCTCTCCATAGCTACTGATATACAGAGTGGCCTATTTTATGCATATCCTTTTATTTATTCATTTTTAAATCCACCAATTATCTACCACCCTTAATAATACACAATCAGTGTTCATACAAATGTCCAATCTATGTTTTTTATTAATTTTGCTCTATTGTCTGTTCTCTGTATTACTTTTCTGTAGACAGATTTGAAAGCTAGAAACTGCTGTGTGGCTGTTGATATTTGCCACTGTGCTGTCCTTGCTCCAGAGATGCTCACAAGGATATGTAACCTGCCATAGGTCCTCACCCAAAAGCCAAGTAGCCTTGTTCCTCTATATACTATTCCATTGTAAACATCTTAGAGCAAAGGTAGTCATCTGCCTTTAAAATCTTCTCTCCACTCTCCCATACCTTTATTTGATATTCAGTTTAAAAATAATCAGAAAATAAAAAACAGAAGCAATCACTTTATGCTGTGAGTTAATTCTTTGCTTCAATCAAGCACAACAGAAAGTTAACATTCTGGTAAATTATTAATCACTTTATGTAATCAGAAAACATTAACCGATTATCACATTACTTCCATGGAATCAGAATGACTATAAAACTGCTATTTTACCAGGATTTTCTTGCCTCAAAAAAACAAACATATGATGGGATTTCAGCATATTTAAAGTCCAATGGCTGAATGGGTGGATGGATGAATTAATGAATTTTATAATAGTAGTAGCAATAGCACTAACACTTATATACCATTTCACAGTGCTTTACAGCCCTCTTTAAGCAGTTTACAGAATCAACATATTGTCCCCAACAATTTGGGTCTTCATTTTACTGACCTTCTTACTGAAGGAAAGAAGGCTGAGTCAACCTTGAGCTGGTCAGAATCAAACTCCTGGCAGTGAGCAGTGAATACTGCATTTTAACCACTGTGCCAACATATCTCTTAGAAGAGTAGATTAAGTAATTAAGAAAGAGTAGATAAAAATTCTGTAAATCAACAATGTCTTTATATCAGTCTATCTATATTAGGCCGAGTTACACTCATTTTGAAGAAAAAAATTAAAACAAGAAACATTTTCCTTTCTAGAAAACATAATGTTGATATACAGAAGTTGAAAGTTGTTGTTTCCTGAAAATGATTAGTTATTAATATAAATGCAATCCAATGCTAAGAACAGATGCTGAATTTTTTAGTTACACAATTTCATTATATTCTCAAATTTTCCCAAAATACTGAAGTATGCTGGACTTCAGCTTTGTAACTCACAACCAGCATGATCAAAATTAAAATGCAGTATATCAGGAAAATAGCAAATTTAAGAAAGTTGTCCCAGAGATTAGCAACTCATCTGCTATATTTTTTAAAGAAAACTTGCAATTTAATCATAAAAGTCTTTCGCTCATATTTCATAGTTTTCAACATGTAATACTACAAATCATTTCCATAAGGCATTGCAGTGCAAGAATATCTATCATTTCTACTCAAAGTATGTTATGAAATGCAAAGTGTAATAGCTTTTGTGGGCGGATTTTTTTATCTAAAAAAGGGAATTACTTTAGAAAACTGTCAAGAAGCAGGCATGCCATAGAGATAAAAGTAATTTTAAGGTTGTCAAGAAGGTTCTTCAGACACTCCCTCAAGAAACCTATAGGTGTACAGAGTTGAAAAGGTAAGAGAAGATTTTTGCTATTTTTCAGCTTTTGATGTATACCCAATTTCATAAAAACCTGAAGACTATTTTAAAGCTCCCAAGGGTGTATTTTCCTTAAAGTCTTTCTCTTTTTTTAATTTCACCTTTATGCATAATCCAAAACACATATCATTAAGCACTGGATAACTATATGGTTGTGAAAAACTGGTGTGTGTGT
>JAEANM010021170.1:0-11925 GCA_017656035.1 Myanophis thanlyinensis
CAGGGTTGATTCAGCTGATCTGACTGGTTAGGTGGGTGTCCCCTTCCTTCCACACCACTCCATGTGCATCCCTCTGGAAGCTGCATGCTTGGTGGAAGAGGACAACCATCCCAGATAGAAGGAATGTACCTATGTTTGGTCAAGGGTATATGACCCCTGACTTACAATTCCCATTATAAGTCTTATAGACTCTACTACCTATAATCACAATTTGGAGAGGAATGAAAAAGGATTGTATTCTTCTCCTACAGCATTTATATTCAACCTATCTATCACCACACCTTAAACAAAGTAGAATTCCACCCCTAAATTTAACAGCAGGCAACTATTGTGGTTAGAAGACCTACAAGGTCCCTCCCAACTCTGCTATTCTGTTAACAAATCTGATATTCATTTTTTCTGGCTGAATCAATTTAATTTTGTTAATAATCTAGAAAATGTCTATATATCTAAATTTAAGCCTACTAACCTTCTTATATGATGCTGGTTAGATACTATAATAAAGGTACTATGATTTTTGTGGCTATAAAGTGTCAGTGTTTGTTTAAAAGAACCAGAGAACTACAGCATTAAACGTAACTTACTAAGAAGCCCATTTGGAATGAAATGCTATTCTGCCACTAACTGCTATTGAACATATTATTCACATAGAAATCTATTGTCAAATAATAATTTTTTAAAAAATAAGAACTCTGAAGAGTGCCAAGAACTCTCTTTTCATGTTTCAACAGGACATAATTTGCTTGAAGTAAAAATGACTAGTTATGTATAATTATTTTATTATTGGGAGAAAAACATGCCTAAACATTTTTAGAGTATCACATCATACGCTTTTCTTTTAGTTAATGCTTAGGCAGCTGAAACACAAATTGCACCAATCCAAGACAATTAAAAGATTTCTCCAGATCACCCATAGCTTGGAAATATGAAAAACATATGCTTACAAAAATAGGATTTGATGGGATTTCAATTCTATTTCCTTACTGGCAAAGTGGAAAGTCATATCAAAATACAACACAATTATTAGCCTTGTTTTTCTGTTTCATTTATGTTCATGATTCTTTTTTTTAAATAAGAGAATAGCACAAGCGCCTGCAATGCTGTTACCATTTTTCAGCATATAAGATACACTTTCTCTAAAATTTGGTGAAAAATAGAGTGCATCTTATACACTGAATACAGCCATTTTTGGCCTTCTGAGCCCTCCCCCCACACATCCAATTTTCACTAAAACAGGGCATGTTTTCGGCCTCCCAACCCCCCCATCTTGTATTCCCCTCCTCAGCCCCCAGAAGCATTTTACAGGTCTCCAGAACCTCCACACAGCCTGTTTTTTGGCAATAATGGCCTGCGCGCCTGCACAGAAGGTTCTGGAGGTCTGCAAAATGCTTCTGGGGCCTGGGGAGAAGGAATACAAGATGTGTGGGGGGAAGGCCAAAAGTGTGCCCATTTTCACAAAAATTGGGCTCATTTTGAGGACAAAAACAGGCCATGCGGAGGGTTCTAGAGACCTGCACAGTACTTCTGGGGGACAGGACAGGAAAAACAAGATGTGCCGAGGCCAAACACTTTTTTTTCTTGTTTTCCTCTTCTAAATCTAGTTGTTTCTTATATTTTGGTGCATCTTATACTCTGAAAAATACAGTAGATTAGATGCAAGTTATTAGATGCAGGGCAAGTTAAACCAAAATACCCTTCATCATCCTAATACCCTCCAGAACTCAACCAGTCTTCAACTCTTGTTGGAGTGCAAAATATCTGTGGGGAAATAGCTTGGTTTTACGATTTTAAAATTCCAGTTATAATATTTTGTCTGTGGAAATGGCTTTAGAGAGATGCCAAGATTTCACTATTTCTTCTGGAAAATTCCATCAGCCTGGATAAATAGGAGGTATATTATTGATGTCATTTGGAAACTGAAATTTGATTTTCTGGTTCACAAGCTAAGGTGGTTCAGTCCTCCTGAAGAAGACATTTCCTTTAACATCTTCAATGGGAAGTGTATTGACTGGGGAGTTAGAGAATGTGTTCTCTGTAGTCATGCTAAATGTGAGGCAACAGTGCTGCAGGTTGTTTTGTCTTTCAACATGGAGCTTCCATGGGTCATGAAAACTGTTTGTTTTATTAATACATATGTAATATATTGCTTATTCTCTCAAGTTTAAAGTGGTTTAAAATGGAAATAATAACTTTAAAAAGATTAACACAAAATAAATCCATAAATTAACTAAGGAAGCTCAGACACAGCACTAAAATTCCAAAATATGAGGGTAGTCACTGAGAAGGCATGTTGTGAGACTTCATATCCCTTCATGGGGTGCTGGAAGATATGGTTTTATTAGTACCATATTAATATTGGAAGATGGCGCTGGTGAGACAGGCAACTGTCGTGACTGCTCTGATCCTGTCTTGCCTTTTTTGGCCAAACTAAACAGATTGGATTTAAATTTTTAATTTTTAAATTTAAATTAACCAAACTGGACAGACTGGAGCAGCTCCGGTCCTGAAGCCAAGCTGGCCAGACCAGGAGAAAGAGCAGGGATGAGGAGCTTGAGGAGGACAATGGTGCTGGAATGCTGGGTGCAGAGGACTGAGGGCTGGTGACCGATGGGCTCTACTGAGGAAAGCCAAGATGGCAATGCCAGAACGGAGTGCAGAGTCAAGAAAGTGAAGGCTCTAAAGGTTCTGAAGACTCTAGGAAATAGCTGAGGCACTGAGGCAGAAGCCACACAGACTGCTGAGATATTGCAAGGCAGCAGCAGCAGCGCCAAAGGTGATGGCACCGAGAAGAACAAGTGGAGGACTTCCAGGGACACTGAGGAGCCAATACAAAGGCTACAACCAATCATCGATGTCTGCCAGAGCAGCAGCACTGGGAGCAGCATCAGACAGCCAGAGCAGCAGCGCCATGAGAAGCTTTGAGAAACCAGGGCCACTGACAGCAGCGCCAGGAGCAGCCTCGGCTAACCAGGCCACTGAAGGGCAGCAGCACCAGGAAAAACCTCAAGGAACAGCAAGGATTGCTATGTGTAAGTAGCTGTGGGGACATCAGACATCCCACCCCTTGCTCTCTCAGGACTTCAAATTGTAAATCAAATGGTAAATTTAATTTAATATTATTCTAACTCCCTGAAGTGTAAATTTCCTAAATCTTATTTGTAAATTTTTAATTTAATTTTTATAACCACAAGCAGTTACACAAAGCATTCCACTACATATTGTATCATGTATGATTATGTAGGTGATAAATAAAAATCTGAATCTGAGTACCCTGAAGCAAAGCCATGGATTTATAGATAATTACCAACTTATTCAACTGGACTTGAAGCAAACTGGTGATCAGTACAGTCATTGTAGCATCAATATTATTAATTAAGCTGCAGTTTCTAGAAGAAAACAAGTCAATGGACTAGTTGAAACTTCTAAGTGATCTTCAAAGGAAGCCCCATGTATATGTGTTGCAATAGTTCAAGTGTAAATTGAAGAAGGCATAAGTTACTGCTCTCAAGGTTTCTGAGTCCAAAAAAGATCACACCTGGCACAAAAATATGAATCTTGGCAAAATCTTCCTGGCCATGGTATCCACTTGCTATATAGATGTTAAATAGCAATCGAGGATGGGGGAGAGGCCAAGTTTGGTAGTACTTTATAGTGTAGCAATAAAGGGCTTGACTATTCATTTCTCATGGACATCACCATTCCTCATGCACACCACCTGAAACCACAGGTAGGAAGGAGTAGAATCATTGCAGAATACTATATCCAATTTCCAACATTCTCAAGTAGTCCAGAAGGCAATGGTGATCAATGTTACTGAAAGTCACTGAGAGATAGAAATTGCAGACTTTCATTCCCTCCAGTCAGATCCTGACCAAAGTGATTTATCAGAATGGTCAGCCTATTTTCATTCATATCTGAAATCCAACTGAAAAGAGCCCAGAAAATCAGTTGCCTTTATTAACTTAAGTCTCTTTTCCCCTCCTAGCCACTCCTTGCCTCCTCCATTCCCAATTAAGGGTGGGAGAGGTGATTATGGGTATCTTTCTTCCCTGGATCCATAATCTTCTCTAAATGGAGTGATCTGGCTAGTCTTTGGCTTCTTTGTTTGTTAAAAAAGGGGCTTCAGGAGGTCTCCCCACCATTGATGGGAAACCAATGGGGTAATCTTTTTGGACTGCCTGATCAAGTTAAGCAATGACTGAGAGGCAGGATACAAGCTTGACACTCTGTCTGATTTTTTTTACTGCCTTTCTGGGGCATGTGATCTTTCCTTAAATCTGGATGATTTCCTTTGGATATCTTGTGAGGTGAGTGAGACCAGCCAGCATCTTTAAGTGGTGCAAATGGATCTAAGGATAGCTTCTCCTGGGTGGGAAAGGGTGCTTTGTCAGTTCACTGAGCACAGGAGTCTCTTGTCTATGGGGATTCTTCAGTCATCCAGGTCATGGTTGTCCCAAAGGTGCTTTTTTCAAGAGGCAACTGGACCTTCTTTTCATAAAATCCAGTTATCTCTTGAAAAAGCACCTTTTGAGACAGTCTCTTGAATTGCTTCAGAGTGGCCAAGGCACATGATTGCTCACTGATAGTAAGATTAAAAAAATAGGAGGTAGGAGTGTGGATTCTCTCTCCAATTCATTTTAGTTTTTTCTCATGATAAGTAACTTAGTAACATGGCACCAGGCTTCTACTAATTTTATTGTGATCCTGAAAGAGACTTGAACCTAGGTCCCCTATATACTATGTTAATTTGTCTCTTTAGATTAGCATTTTGTAGCCCAAGTATGCCCACCCACTTTCTGGAGAGCTTAAATGACCTTTCTGCTAAAGGGTTTCACTTTACGAGCAAGAGTTGGCTGCTGATAGTTATTGTTGCATTTTAACTACTTTAATTCCTCAGGATGCCCTGGCACCCTGCCTGATTTTAACTCCAGGTTGCAGGTATTGCTGATGAAAAGGAAAGTATTCAGACAGAATGGTTTAGGTTTCCATGATGACTGTGACTGTCATCAATCTTCAGTGTGTATTATCCCATTCTAATCTAATGATTGGTATTCTTTTCAGATTATGTTACCTATGCTCCAAGATAAAAGCTAGGTGCAATTTATGACTACATATATGTGCCAGATATTTTGGGACAAGCCTATGGTCACTATGGAGGCTATGAACTCCCAAGCCCATCCAGATTCTCCTCTTATGGCATGTAGATTAAAGTACCCAAAAGCTATGAGACTGTAGGAATCTGTAGGAATGTTTGCATGCAAACAATTTGTTGTATCTGAAGTCCTACAGTCCAATAGGATTTCAACATTAATTTATTTTACTTTACTGTCATACTGTTACAGTACCTTTAAATTGTTGTACTTAATCAGAAAGTGTACATTATTATAATAGATATCAAAATAAGCCAACTATTCAAAGGATAAAGATTTATTCTATCCAGTACCTCCAAGTACACTGAATATGTACTGAATACTCAACATAGTGAAGGCGCCTCATACTGAATTTCCCATATCTTAATGGAATCACTGAGTTGCATTTTAGCAAATATTGCAGGATATATTTAAACAAGATTTCATCTATCAGACATGAACAGCATATTCAATAAAATTTGGAAAACACAACATCATCAAATGTATTTTTCATTGAGGTTTTTTTTTAAAAGAATGATGCAACAAACAAGCACTGAAGGGGTTGAATTTTACTGTGGAAATCTCTATATAGTTTGAAACAGAAGGAACGATAAATGACTGTCTTTATAGTGTAAGCATCAGATTGAAAAATCAAGAGACTTTAGTCCTCCAAGTCCCTGTTAGCATGCCGAGTTTTTATGTTCTTTATGCCTTTATTGGTGGATGAGTGGCTGCTTAAGCGCTCGTTCATCATTTGCTATATAAAAGAAAAAGCTATTACCCAAAACTCATTTTTATAGTTGCAGGCAAACTGAAATAATCATTTTCAAGGACCTAAAGCTGTTTCTTGAAGAATGTCATCATATTCTCTTCATTTTACTTACCACTTAAGATAGTATATAAGACATCTTCAAGAAGTGAACATTGCAAAAATATGGTTGCAGAATTCTGATATCTGCCCCGTTGCAAAAAAGAAAAAACCCCTTTAGATAACTCAAGATCCATTCCATAGCTGCAATGTTCACCATGGATAAATTGATATAGGAGTTATAGATCTACTGATTTTGATTAGCACTTAGGGGCATGAAACCAGTTTCATTTTCTGGCTTGTGGTGAGCTAAATGTCCTATAACATTCATAGTCTGATAATATCCATGCTCATCACTGATGAATTAAAATATGTATGCATATCACTCTTTATTCATTAGCTGATGCTTTGAAGATATGGATTAATTCTTAAAGGTTAGACAATACAGCAATATCCTAAACTTATATTTATGGATTCTACAGTTTTTCACTTGTTTTGATTGCAATTGTTTTAATTTTGTAAAATACCCAAAATATGTGTATAAGCATGCATGCGTGTGTGTGTGCGTGCGCGCGTGCGCGTGCATGCATGCGCATGCTTGTGCTGAATACCCACACACAATACATATGCATTATAACCGAAGAATACAAAATCAGCAAACCTGTAGATTAATGCAGAGGGAAGCTGAGACAGACTTTTGAATGAAAGCAATTAATATCAATGTAGATCAAAAGTAGAACACTTCATTCATCCCTAATCACAAAGTGAAAGTACCAAGCTGAAAGGAATATGTCAACATGGGCTAAATTGCAAATAAAACCAATTATCACAAAATCATTTCCAGTGTCTATCGAAGCAATTTTATTTTACTAAATTATGATATCTAGGGGATTAGAGGAGAACTCCTATGATGATTGCAGGTGTTAGCATTGGGAACAATGCTCAGTTGGACATTCTCATCCATTTATTGAATGCATGCCACTTATCTATTGTGTTCCAACTTTGTATCTTCTAGAGCCAGTCCACTTTTAGCAAGAGTGAAGCAATAACCATGGAAAGGCAATAATGACTTTCCTCAAATACTCATTTTGAAGTCTCTAGGCTTTCTCCATTCATGGAAGACTGAAGAATGGAGTCTTTTCCATTCTTCAGTTCATGAAAGATTTCACTCCATGAAGGCTGAAATGCCTATCCTGCACCTTTGCTGCCCTGAGTGAGTGGTGGAGAATCCATTCCCTTTGCTATTATTGAAATATGCTTTATTTGACATTCATTTTGGCTTTTCATATGGAATTGAGGAGGGGTCCTCTTGCCCTTTTTTATCAGAAGCAAAATGTCTTGGATATTTGATGAGAGATATTATGCAAAAGGAGAGCACTGAGCTGCTTAAGAATGTTATTGGAGCAAAACCTTCAACTCTAAAATCTTTTGTTTAATGGTAAGACTCATATGGTTGATAATTCCTTCATTACCAAACAGTTTTAAGTCAGACAGATGTAACAACACTATCATCCTCAAGACATGACATTTCTGTACTTTCACTATTAGCAAATTGTAGGTGAAGTGGCTAAAAGAAAGAAAAAAGCAATTATCACCTTCTCCACCTTTTCAGTTTATTTAAGTTATTTTGCCAAAGGGTCCTTTTATAAGTCCAATGTTTAGTGTCAGGATATTTGCAGCATCTTACGACCTGACAGCTTAGCATGGGAAGAGGTGGGAGAATGTCACTTGTAAATGAATGTGTTATTTACATACTAATTAAGCTTTACTCAATTGGGCAATCAACTCTAGTTTGGGAAGATGCCTATTCTGTTAATTCCCAATCTAAAAATCTTATGCAAAATGGAATTAGATCATATTTCTAGGAAACAAGACGTCACCGATTTATATTTATAAATCCTTTGTGATCAAGTGAGATTTTCAATGTGATTAGATTTTTGTCTCTAATTTTATCGGAATGTTCTTCAGCTATTTGATTGCTGTAGCTCTCGAATCTGTAGCTACTAGAATCTCTCTTTATTGTCACATATCAAATAGTAGTCTGGTATTATTTAATTATTCACAATAAATATGCCTAGTCTTTGACATTTTAAGGTGCTGGTAGGAATACAGAATGCTGCCTTATTCCAATTTGTTGGTGTCTCTGAAGAGAGAGAGAGAGGAAATGACATCAGACATCAAGCTATCATCTTACAGATGAAACAAATTATATATTTTACATTGTTTTGTGAAGACATAATGTCTTCTGATATCATTTTGACCTAAGCCAATTACCTATTTTCCAAATCAAATCACTGGTTCATCTTGTTCAAGATACTCTTCACTGGTGGCCATGGACATTCTTCTCCTGGATGTCAGATGTCAGGAAGGCAGAAATGAAGTGCTGGTGATTGAACCTTAGACTATCTCTACACAAATAAAGTACAACATAGCAGTTAAATGCTTCTTCAAATACTTTGAGGAAGGTTTCTTAGATAAGGATTTTTTTTTAATAATCTCACTGAGTCAAGTGAATCCAGGTAAACCAGGATTGAAACTATAATCAGTTTTAATTAGTCCAAGATCTTTACCTCTGATCAGAATCACCAATCATCCAGCCTACATGAATGGCAGTTATATCAGAAAATGCAGAAATGCTCAATGAGTACAAACCATTTAGTTGAGCTTTTGATAGTGGAGGTATCTTCAGAAAGGCCTACATGGATGATCTAAGGCAATTTCACTCCTCAGAAATAATGAGATTCTAAACTGTTTCTGCCTCTTAAGGTCAAGATCCCTAATAAGTTATGTCAGATAGGTAAGCAAGTGCAGAACTTTTAGTACATGCTTCATATGATTTCTCTTTCTTGCTCCTGTTAGCAGGCTGGCTGTCACATTTTGCACCAATTGCAATTTCTGCACAATTTGGGTAGAATTTGGGTCATATAAAGCAAAATAGTTAAGAGAGTTTGTATTCAAGGTATGAATAATCATTGCTATGTCTGACCAGTTTGGAAGAGCCACAGTTGCTAGACGAGCTGTAATCATGCAAATGTCCTCTTTTCCACATTTGCTACCTGCAAATCAAAGGATAGCTTGGGGTAAAGAATTTTAATGTTTAATGTTCTAATGTTTTAATTATGTTGTGCCATCTTGAATTTTTCTTTTATTCCTCCTAAAGGTTGTTCAGGGATATATGGATTAATTGTTCTTTGAAAGAAGCCTGCATTGCCATTTCTTATTATGAAGATAATAAAGAAAAAGTGAAAAGATATCACCAACTTCCATAAGGCAAGCAGGTTTTTGTTTTACTTTGCTTGGTTTTAGGGAAAAGTTAATTTTTGCCAGATATATTTGCTATTAGCATGGAATGTCTAGAGAAAAAAATGAAAGTTGTTCCAGCAAGATTTGTGGCAAAGTTCTTTTACATCCCTACCCAGAACAAAGAATGTGCTGCACACTGAAGACATAAAGCTCATAAGGCCAACTGAAGTATTTTTCTGTAACTGAGATTTAAGAGAATGTTCTTTGTCTCACATTTAAGCAAACTAATCTGACTCTTATTTCCTGGACCAAATATATGTACTGTATATATGTAATATAGATCGTGTGGATTTTTTGTATTTTCCTAGATTATGCATGCTTATAGTTTAAAAAAAATCAAAGCTGTGCAAATTAGAAACCTGGATACAAAAGTGTACATGAGAGAATGATGGAAAACACTAGGAAAATAAATACAAAAATAGAGCAAACTATTCTTTCCTAGAATTCTTTTCTCAGTTATATGCTATGATTTTCCCTTCCTTCCTTTTGAATTAACTTTTATAAATCTAGATATCTGAAATGCAAAATAATGCAAACATTTGATAAAACACATTTTTACTGAGTACATGCAACTGAAATGGACAGAATACTGATGAAAATTCTTCAGTGCTTTTGAATATACTGCATGAAAAGATAGTATTTTTTCTGCAGATCTTTCAAACATCTGCTTTTCCTAAAATTGTATTGCCACTGCAGAGAATAGATACCTGATCCTGAGAAAAGATGTAACTGCTTTAAGAAGCTACAACCCCTTTCTATCTCTTCATTTTTCCCAAGCAACAGCATCATCAACAAAAAGATAATTGAACTGTCTCATTAAGGGGTAGCATACTGTAGGAGCTGGGAGGCTGGGCAAGAGGAGGCAATTGATACAATTTACATGACAATGTTATAATACTGCTTATAATGTGCTTATAATGTACTTTCATGCAACTTTGCAACAGAAATGTGAAAAGATGGAAGTTATGTTGGGTGTTACAATGCTTGTTTCATCATTCTGGAATCACTGAGGTTCAGGATCAGTTATCTTTAAGGGATGGGTAACTGTATTTTGAATGGCATTGTCATTAAATGATTTGATTTCATTTTTATCTGTCATGGAGATTGTGACTCCAACATTATGTAATTGACAATATTAGCCAATGGATGGGATTTAAAATTTGACATGATATACACATGCATGTTACCCCATGGTTTCATGTAGATAAATGTATGTGAAATATATCACAACATTTCTCAAGTACATTGTTAGCTTTTTTTAAAAAAATCCTTGAATTTAAGGTTCAGAAGTCTTTAAAGGTCTGAAGAAATTCATTAAATCTGCATTTCTGATGCCGAAACTTTGATATCATTCCCATTACGAATCAAATAAAACTCCCCATATATTCCCCACTCATTCATTTATTATCAGCCGGTAGGTTGGCTTTAGTTGGCATTTTGTTCCATTTAAGATATTGTTTAACTTGGAAAATTGTTTTTAACAATTAATGCTTGAACTGGTGCTCATGTTATTTGCAAGCATTTTTATTTTCTGCCTTTATCCCCGCTGAGAATGTGTAAATGGCATTTTTTTTATATAAAAGAGTTTGTTGTGAATTGCTCAAGTTACTTCTTTTGAAAGAATGCTTTAAGCAACATGATTTATAAAGGCAGATTGCCCCTGTCATGCCCCTGAGGTGAAGCGACATCTTGTCCACACTGAAGCAGGGAGACTGTGAAGCTCTTCCCTGAGGTGGTTTGCAATCCAAGTTTACTTGGAGTACATAAGCAACATGGTTTTTGTAAATCCCTATGAAAATAAAAATACCCTGATACATCTCTCAAACTAATATGGACAGTGCCAGGTTTTATGAGCTCTTGGAATGCATCCAGAGATTATTCGAACTGATATCTTATTGTCCTTTCTGCCTGACTGGAACTTTAAAGCAAAATTGTCAGACAACAGTCATAATATACTGTGATCCGATTGTTGGAATCAATTATTTTAAAAGACTTCCATTAAAAAAAATAGTTTCATTAACTTACTCAAGTGCAGCAAGGTCAAGTAAGAAATTTCTCTGCTCTCCCAAATATCAAGGCAACCCCAAAGAAACTTAGTTGGGTCATACAGCGTAAGCAGTGTTTCTCAATCTTGGCAGCTTTAAGATGTGTAGACTTTCACTTCCAGAATTCCCCTGCTGAAAACTACCTGGGAATCAAGCTAGCTTGTTGGCCTAATCTCTCTTAATTTTTACATGTGCATTGTTTGAATTTTCATGAAGATGGCAAGCAATCTACCATGGATGATTAGAGTCATTTTTTGAAAGAAAACTAGATAGAGGAATATTCAGTAAAACTTCTCATTGCAAAACAAGCTATCGGGGGAGGGGGGGAAGTAAAAGAATGTTTGGATTCCAAAACAGAAGAATAATTCAGAGAGTTGGCTATAAGGGTATGTTCTAAAAAAAAGGCATTGACCACTTCTGAGAAGAAATTTGTTTTTTCAAAGATTAGTATCAACTCTGAAACCAGCCTGACCAATGTCATCTTGCATAATTACAAATCACAAAGACCATTCCACTCCAGTAATAAAACAAAACAAATAAAATAAATAAATAAAACAAAGATTATTATTAACAACAACAACAACAACAATAATAATCTTTGTTTTATTTATTTATTTTATTTGTTTTGTTTTATTACTGG
>JAEANM010021172.1:0-11924 GCA_017656035.1 Myanophis thanlyinensis
ATATAATAAAAATGTAATGCACACATTTGCTCATTAACAGGACATAAAGAATATAAGGAATTTTTTTTAAAAAAGCTGAAAATAGAAGAGTTTTGTTCATTTACCCTCATAGATTATAGTATGAATTTGCAGAGACAGAGACAGATGTTTGCCTGTTTCCAGGGTCTGGAAAGTTGTTAGGTTATGAAGAGATGCTGATTTGACCCGTCACCATAGTTTACGAACCGCAAGGTCACGTTTGAGACTTTGTATAGTGACATGCCTTTTTGCAGCGTGAGCGTGTATCCCTGGGTCTATGCCTGTCACGAAGGACCCCTGTATCAGCGGGATCTTCAGATTATGTTTGGGCCCTTGAAGTCATTTCCAGAATTGAATCTAAATGAGTAAAAGCACCCGATGTGAGAGGGGAATTCATCAGCAATTTTAACAGCACGCCAGTGACGAGCTTGATGCTTTTAACTGGATGCAGATTAGTTTAAAACATTTTTAAATTGCAGAGCAGGTAATTCTTGCAGACAGCGAGACAGCAAATGTTGGGAGTTGGCAGCAAGGCAAGCAGGAGAGGGCCGAGGGGCCAGCTCACCCTTTCTGTGCCCCCAGATGAAGCCTGTGGCCTTCCACTGTGGCTGTCCTCCTGCAGATCTTAAAATAAAATTCATTGCAATTGAGGTCAGGCAGCTCCCGTACACCAATGAGGAAGATCTTTTTCTCAGCTCCAGTTGAAGAGTTGCCCTCTGCTTAGGCACCAGAATAGCCAGTGACCATGAGAACTGAAAGGTCACTTAGAGGGATTGCAGTAATTAATGAAGATGGTGCTAGAAGATAATTGCCACCCTGCCTTCTGCTCTGCATGGACTCTGCTTGAGATTCATCTCACCCCATCTGAAGCGTTGCAGTTTATGGGAATGGTGGGTGGTGGTCTCACTTCACCTTGCACAACTTTGAGTCATGCGGGGAACAGGATCTCACCCTGAAGGGCTGCAGAACGTTTCCCAAGCTTTGTTCTAAGTGTTCCCAGGGGTGTTGCTCTCAGAATAATGCACTACTAATTGCTCTCAGCTATTTTTTTTCCCCCAGTAGATGATGGGCTGAAATTAACAGCTGAACCTGAACATATTTAAAGATGCAGTTCACCTCGATCAACAGCAAAGGCCCTGGAATAATTAATTTCCAGAGGCATTCCAAAAATAGATCTTTAAAAAGTGCTACATCAGCTTTCTCTAATCTAGCGCGTGCTCCAAAAATTGGAATTGGTTTAATTCCATTCACCTTCACTGGCTTGGCCAAGTGTTGACAAGAGTTGGGATCCAGCACATCTGGAGGGGCTGAATTGGGAGTCTGTCCTTTGTAAGATGCCCTGGAGACCGATGGGCATCGGCTTCCTTCCACGGTTGGCCTTTCAGGTCTTCTGCCCAGACCTCCATCCTGCTAAGGTCCTCAGTCGGCTTGGACTTGGGGCGAGAGGCCTTGTGAGCTCTGCTTTTTTCTGAAAAATCTTTTTTTTCTCCTTCCACCAAACTTTGCCAGCTTGCCCCCACCTCCTGCACCCCAGTATAACTTTCCTGACTGCCAGTGGTGCAACCAAAACCCTGCCACTCCTGACCGAACATCAGAATGGAACAAATGAGGATAACAGAGTGACAACAGTGACAGTTTTATTTCAGCCTCTTGATCTGAGATCTCCTCTCTTGGTGAGATCACACTTCAGGCATTTGGAAGCCTATGTGAAGACTCCCCCCTCCTCTCACACACCCACCCCCTCGCTCCTCATTAAATTGAGTGAACCTCATTTTCAGGTTGTTTCTCTATTTCTCTAGTTCACGGGTGTCAAACTCTATTTCATTGAGGGCCGCATCAAGGTAGTGTTTGACCTTGGGGGTGTGTGTGGCCATGATGGGCGTGGTAAGTGTGGCCATGGTGGGCATGGTCAGCTCAACATCATTTGTCGAGGCTCCGTTTTCAGCTGTGACAGCCTCTTGCAGCCCTTTGCCAGCGAAAACTCCATGCTCCGTTTTACCTGGCAGAGGGCTGCGGGAGGCTGTTGTGGTCGAAAACGGAGCACGGGCAGGCCGCATTTGTGCTGGCAGAGGCACCAGGGGCCAGTCCTTCACTGTTTCCAGGCGGGGCCTTGAATTTGACACCCCTGCTCTAGTTGAAACCATTCTTTTGGAGTGCTTCATAACTTCCTTGGGATTTTAGCCTCCTTGTCCATGTCACCTGCTACCTTGGCTATTCAGGGCCTCTCATTTAACAGCAGTAGATCTGCTCGTACAATCCTTATCATCCTTCCCCAAGTTGCAAAAATTGCTTACTTATAAACTTGATTTATGTCTTTGATAATTAGTTATCCATTTTTCATCTCGCAAATGATATTTACTCAAGAAGTTTTATTGGAATCTGTTTTTGGACAGGAAGGAAGCATCTATGCATGAAGATGTGCTTGTTTACAGAACTGAGGCGGATTCATCCCAAACTGGGCTTGTCTTTCTCTGGGTCCTGCAGTGGCTAATTTGTCTGCACCGTCTTCCGCCGCTTGCCCATTATCGACTTCCTCAAATCTGCTTTAGGAAGTAGAGGCTGAACTGGCTGCTCTCAGAAACACGATCAATTGCTTAAAAATTAGTTAGAATTTTTTAAAGATGTCCATTCTGATGATAAGACAATTGGTTCCAGAAGTGGCTTTCTTTTCCAATTGGCTTTACAATCTTATTATGGTTGCTTGCACAATCAGCTAGATGTTTAGACTGGGCTTGATATATTTGTACACCTATCAAGTTCTTTCCAAGCATCTGGGATAGGCAGATGTGGTTAACACTTTGATGGTGTTAAAGGAATTGTCGTATGATGTAAGCTATTCCAAGTAAAAGCTGCCTTTTGCAACTGACTGATGGTGAATGTGTCAATGCCGATAATGGTGCTTCAGTTATTCTGGGATTGCACCCAAGGCGCCCATTACTATTGGTACTACCTTTGCTTTCTTTTGCCACAGCCATTTTACATCTGATTGTGAGTTTTTGTATTTGTTATCTTCTCCAGTTCTTTCTCTTTTCTTCTGCTGTCTTCAGGTACAGCCATGTACACTATCTAGACTTTTTTTCCCTTTCTTAATGACAATTGTTAAGTCTGGGGTCTTATGTGGCAGGTACCTGTTTCTGACAGATGGCAATCCAGTATTTTCTTGAAAGCTTCCAGTGATGAAGCTCCCACAACTTCCAAAGGTGATGTAGTTACAAGGAAATCAAAAAGGAGAGAACCAACACCCATTAACACAGAAGTGTGTAACTTTGCTCATCAGCTTCTATTAAATTAGCCTTTATGTCCCTCTTAACATAAATTACTATACCATTCTTCTTTTCTTGAGAGGAGGCAACAAAATGACTCCCCAACCTTGCATTTATTAAATATTTCTGATCTTTAGCTTTGATATGAGTTTCTTGTAAGCAAATTATGTCATTCTTGGATTGTCTCAAATAATGAAATATCTTCCGTCTCTTGTTAACGTTTTGACTAATCTTTTATAATAATAGATGTGTATAATATTAAAATAAATAAAATGATAAATTAAAATATAATTATAAGAGAAGACTATGAAAGAATGGCACACAAAAAATCTTTCTTTTGCAACCAATTGATACACTGCAAGCATAGAATTGGATGATATTTTTTTAGATGTATTTTTTTGTTATGTATGTTTTTTGTGTATTTGTTTTAAAAATAAAAAAACCTTTAAAAAAACTTGTTAACATTTCACAATTTTTAGTGCAACAAAAGGGGAAAGTGTTAAGTATGTGAGAGTAATGATTGCTGTTGTTAGTTCTGAAGTCACATTGTGACCCCATGGATAACATTCCTCCAGGCCTTTCTGTCCTCTACTGGACATTTACTGGAGTCCATTTAAGCTCACTTTAAGAGTAATGATACTGGCATTTCATTTAAATAAGTTGCAACGGTAATTAAATCAAATTATTCCTTTGCCCTGGATCCAAACCTTCCACATAACAATGGTTCCTGGGGCACCATTTGAACTGCTTTCACCTTAGAAAAACTTGTACTCCCTCCACCCAGAAATAAGACATACCCAGACTGAAGTCAAATCAAGCCCCATTTCTTCCCTTCCTTGGATTCACATCCACCCATCCCTGGTGTTTTTCTGCAAGGGAAGCTAAGCGGATGCTGTCGCTGCATCTTTGGGAACAAGCCCCAAAGAACATCGTGGGAGTGAAACCACCAGGGATGCTCTCTTTTCACCCAAGAAAAAAGCCGCAGAGAACAGAACATCAAAGTTTTTTCAGAACTCTTCAAAGATCCTGGTGGCCTTTCTCAGGAAATGTGGAACAAGCTGGGACGAACGCCTTCCTTTTCTTCCACATGATGGCAGAATGCACAAGAAAATGGTTCCCCCCCACAGACTTTTTGCAGGACTGTGTGCATCAGGCTTTTTCCTATAGGATTTGACCAAGATCTGCATCTCCAATCTTTTTACTTTTGCAGGCAGTGTGCCCATTTCCTGCCCTGGGACAATGACCATTCCTCCAGGAAGAGATAAAAAAGCAACAGCCCCCACCCCACTTATTCTGGCAGGTTGTTCCTCAAGCCTGGGAGAATTGGCAAGACAGGCTGTGCTTGTATCCTAAACTGCTGAAAAGCAGCAATGACACAGAATAACAGAATAAAAGCATTGGAAGGGACCCTGGAGGTCTTCTAGTCCAACCCCCCTGCTCAAGCAGGAGACCCTATACTATTTCAGAAAAATGGCTGTTCAGTCTCTTCTTAAAAGCCCCCAGTGATGGAGCACCCACAACTTCTGCAGGTAAGTCATTCCACTGATTAATTGTCTCACTCTCTCCTTACTTCCAGGTTGCTTCTCTCCTTGGTTAGTTTCCATCCATTGCTTCCTCTCTGGCTTTCTGGTTCTTTAGAAAATAGGTTGACCCCCTCTTCTTTGTGTCAGCCCCTCAAATATTGGAACACTGCTATTATGTCACCCCGACTCCTTTTTTTCCATTGGACTAGATAAACCTAATTCCTGCAACCGTTCTTCATGTATTTTAGCCTCCAGCCTCATAAATATCTTTGTTGCTCTTTTCTGCACTCTTTCCAGAGTCTCAACTTTTTATATATAATATGGTGATAAAAACTTAATGCAATATTCTAAGTGTGGTCTTACTAAGACTTTACAAAGCAGTATTAAAACTTCACGTAATCTTGATTCTATCCCTCTGTTAATGCAAAAAGGTTAATGGATTGCATTGGCATTTTTGGCTGCTGCCACACACACTAATGATTGTCCACTAGGACTGCAAGAGCCCTCGGACAGTTACTGCTATCAAGCCAGGTTTCAGCTAATCTGTACCTGTACATTTGATCTGGCTTGCCTAAGTGTAAAACCTTACTGTTCTCTACACTGAATTTCATTTTGTTAGATAGCGCCCACTGTTCAAGTCTGGATCTTGAGCCTATCGTCTGCAGTGTTGGCTATTCCAAGCAGTTTAGTGTCATCTGCAAATTTGATGAGTTTCCCTTCAATTCTCTCATCTAAATCGTAATTTAGCCTGGAGGTAGTTGGGTACGGTCCCTGTCACTGGAGTCACACATCTGATACTCCACCCTCCTGGGGCCTAATGTTTGCATACACCTGGCCCCAGTAGAGGAAACACACATTTCAGCCAGGAGGAAATTAGTAACTGAAAAACAGATTTATTCTTCTTGTTGTTGTTGTTTTAAGTATTCCTTGACTTGCCTCTTTTATTTTAAAAACAGAACACTCATGTATCCCAAGGTTGACTCCCAAATCTGCACTGAAATCCTTCAAAGGAAAAATATTTTCTTCTCCTTGGTAGCAATTGAAGAAATTGTTCTCTAGTAGCAAACGCCTCATTGTGCAAAGGTCTCTGGGGTGAGCAGCCTCCTGACATGGCAAGACACCTGTCTGGCGTGGGATAGTAAGGCTGCTTTGTGCTCGGAATAAAAATGGCATTTAGAAGGGCTTCCCAAAAGTCTGTACAACCTGCCTTCCCACTCACTCCTTTCCTGCTTTTTATCCAGGAAGCTAAGCCAACAATCCATGTGTATTTTCAGAGGGGCTGAAACGTGTTTCCCCTCCTAGGGAAAGGGGGCAGTATATAAATCAAATAAAACCTTAAACCTTAAACCTCCTTACGGCTCCCACTCCATATGGGAGAGGCTTTTCTTCTAAAATTTTATTTCAAAGGAGGTGCGTTTCCAACAACGCTAAGCAGAGGGAACAGTAGTAAGTTTTTACGCTTTGTGGGAGTTTGGGTGTGCTGGGGTGAACTTGCTAGGAGTGTGGAAAGGAGAGCAGCTGCCACAGGGACAGGAAGAGGATGGGGAAGAAGGTGGCTTTCTCCATTTCTTCTTCAATGGTCCCAGCTCCAACTGGGATAACACTGTGGGGGAGTTTTTCTAAAGAGACAGAGTGAAAGGAAGATGAAACGTCATTTGGATGGCCACCAAAAAGATGATGGCTGCTGCCTAACCCCATGAAAACCAGGGCAAATATCCCCAGCCCATTACAAGCTATAGAAGAGAATATCTGTAGCTCATGGTTGAACTGTGGGATCCCAGAGTTCTGAAGGAGCTGGCAGATGTGATCTCGGAACCATTGAACCATATCTTTCCAAGATCCTGGAGCATCGGGGAACTATCAGAAGACTGGAAAAAGAGCTGACGTGGTTCTCATCTTCAAAAAAAGGGGGGGAAATAGATCCAGGAAACTACAAACCAATCAGCCTGACAGCAATACCTGGGGAAATCCTGGATAAGATAATCAAGCAACAGATCTGCTTGAACACCTAGAAGCTGCCTTGAAATCTTCTGCCCTGCCTTTTACCTGCTTTTCAAGTTGGTAGATGAAGTGGGAGTGGGGTAGGCTCCTCCCTCCACAATTTCCCCCTGCCCAGTCACTCTTTTCAAGCCTGGCAAGAGAATTGAGGACAGCTCTTTAACTGTTTTAAGTCCCTGGCCTGAAAATGAGTGACAGATGGAAGGGACAAGAGAGCTGCAGAATTTCCTGATCCTGTCATTGGTTTTTCAGTTTGCAGAAGGCAGGAAAGTTAGAGAGCTTCCAGAAGACCACAGCATGCACATACACACACACGGATAGAAAGATAGAGAAAGAGACTGTCAGTATATGAGAGTTCATGACTTGTAAGAGACATGGTAACAAAATCAGCCAATGAATAGGCATAACAAGAGATCAGCCAATGGGAGCTATTTGGAAACTGAAACAATATTTGCTGGAGATAGTAAGGAGCCTGGGTGTGGCTTAGCTCTGCAGCTCTGAGTCTATATGCTGAGTTCTGAGCTGAAACTAAAACTAAGCATGTGAGCTGAGGTCTGAACTGAAACAAACTGTTCTCTCTGCTTGTGTTTGCTACCACATTGGAAAAACCTGCTTCTGGTATTGTATTCTTGCTTCCTGTGTTATATTATATATAAAGACAAGTTTCTTATATATAATGGAATCCTGCTGAACCAGTTACTTATGTGTGCTTCTGAATGTATTTTCTGCTGCAAACTCTCACAGAGACGAGACAGAGACCTGACCTGTGAAACAGGACAGAGAGTTGTGTTCCTCCTGCCACAGCTACCCTCTGGTGCTCTGCTTCCTGCCCTTTAACTTTGCCCAGCAGAGGGTCATTGAACTACCTTCGTAGTGGGTGTAGCTCTCCTGGGCAGAAAGAAACCCACTCAGTGGCAGGATCAGGTTTGGCAGGGCTCTTGATATCTGCCAAGGTTTTCTCCTTCCTCAGGGAGCCTGGGGGGATTTGTTTATTCCTGGGTGCCACCCAGTGGGGAGCAATCACTTGTTTTGAGACCAATTATGGTGGTGGGTAATGAATAGAAATACTATTTAGATTTAGACTTATATACCGCTTCACAGTGCTTTTACAGCCTTCTCTACACAGTTTATAGAGTCAGCACATTGAGACCCAAGAATCCAGGTCCTCATTTTACCGACTTCATATGGATGGAAGGCTGAGTCAACCTTGAGCCTGGTGACATTGGAACTGTCAAATTGCAGGCAGCCAGGAGTCAGCAGACATAGCCTGCAGTACTGCACTCTGACCACTGCACCACCGTGGCTCCACCACATGATAAAGCAGGTTATCACGTGACCGGGTCCATTTTAGGACTCTTTTTGCAGCCGTGGTTAATCAAACGCAGCCGTGGTTAAGCAAATGCAATGGTTATAAACTGAACCCTATGGTCAAAAAATCTTAAATCACAGTCATGCAATCATGGGATGCTGCAAACAGCTTTAAATGCAAACCAGTTGCTGAATGCCCCAAATATAGCTACATCACAGGTGATGGGGCTGGATATTGGAACTTCAAATCTAGGTCATAAGTAGCTTTTTTGAGAGGTTCTGCTGTAACTTCGAACAGTATTCAGGAACAGGCTGTAAGTCAAGGACTACCTGTAGCCTTCCTATGTAAACCTTCTAGAACAGAGATGGGGAACGATGGACTTCAACTCCCAGAATTCCCATGCTGGCTCAGGAATCCTGGGAGTTGAAGTCCACACGTCCTAAAGGGGCCATCGTTCCCCACCTCTGCTCTAGAGTCTGTTCCCTTGATGTGGCCTACCTCAAAGGGCTGCTAACCAGCCTCCATGCAGACTCCAGTTCCACAATGAGAGCAGCATAAAATGCGCTGGCAGATTTTTTTCTCCACCTCAGGGTTTCAGGAAAGCACATTAACATCACCAAAAAAGAAGAGCATTTCGATTTAAATAATCAAATTAAAGAATTAATCCATTGATGGACAAGGAGGAAAAGTCCTGCTTTAGACTTCCGAACAAATGATTAAAAGCACAAGAAAGATTTGACCATTCTCCCCTACAAAAATTTCAAGAAAGCATTGCAAGGATTAAGAAGCATTCTGTCTCAGAGGCAGCAGCATATTAATTAAATTAAATTAAATTAAATTCATTTAATTTAATTTAAGTATAGTGAATATAAATATTCTTCATGGAGTCCATCATTTTTTACTTTCTGTTAATCAGTAGCATTTACTGGCACTTCTGAGGAGGGAAACTCATCTCTGGAGAATCAGGAAATCCAGACACAGTAATTCACCTATTATTCAACAAACATTCCCAAGTTTGATGAGTTTATATGTCTTGCAACGGATCACCTCATGACGGCTTATTCAGTTTTTAGTTTTATTCCTGAAAAAATGCTAAACAACTGGGTATTGTTTAGCAAATCATGAGAAATCTTCATGTGGACAAAATGCATTTCATACATGCTTTTTAAATTATTTCCTATTTTTGGAGGGGGGGATACAATTGCTACAGAAGTGACATACCTGCATTTAATAAGAAAGCTGTCAAATCAGAAAGTTCTGGAAACTTAGATAAGAGAAGGGTGATCAATCCATGATGAAACATGAACTGTGGTTTCTATAACATTCATGCCACAGGGATAATATTGTGTTTCAAAGGGAATAATCTCTCTTCCTTCTAAAGCAGCTAGAAATAAACCTTTCTTGAATTAGAGACCAAAATTTCGTATAAATATGTAGCTAGCTGGGAACCTAAATTTTATTATTAATAAATAAATCCTGTGAAATAACAGCAGATTCTCCTTGACCTGAAGTTACTTTAACTTGTCTGCATCATCAGAAAAAGCATAACTTATTCTTTTTGGGATTGCTTTTTCCTAAGATGATTTGAAATTATTTTCTGTATAAAGTGAGCCAGTCTTGGCTAGTGAGCTCTCTACAGTTCAGAATTACAGCATATAGATAGTCCTTGACTTATGACCAAAGTTGGAATCAGAATTTCCATTGCCAAGCAAGGTGGTTATTAAGTGACTCATACCCAATTGTATGACCCTTTTTGCCAAGTTGCCCAAGTCTTGATCATCTAACCCTGGGGGGGGGGGGGGGGGTTATTGTAATAGTCATAAGTGTGAGGACTAGTCTAAGCCACTTTTTTCAGTGGTTGTAACTTCAAATGATTGCTAAAATAACTGATTGCAGGTCAAAGACCACCAGTATTCCTTCTAATTTTGTTTAATCTTCTTTAAATTAGTTATTAACTGTCCATTGGCATCCTTCAGCATATCAAGTTGAGGTGGAACTTCCTTCCATGTTTCCTTTTAAGATCTCACGGAAGGCTTGGTTTTCCAATGTCTGCTTTCATCTTTGATGTTTGATGTACAGAATTTGTGTTCCTGTTTCTTAAATTCCCCGTAATGCAGCTCCTTGAAATTGTTTGTTCAGCTCCTTCTTGAGACCTTTGTCACTTCTCTTGACTTCTCTTCCTGAGAAGTTTCCCTCCTGCGCCTGGTTTGCTTTCTTCTGTTTTTTGGTCTTTGTCAATCTCTTTTTGCGTTCATCTTTGACTTCTTTGATGCATTACACAGTTCCTATGGTTTCCCATCTATGAAGTTTTAAAGTAATTCCTGGTGTTCTCCTTGGAAATGATGGGTATATGCTCAGGATATCATGGAAGTCGGTTGGCTTTTTCTGCTTTAGTTTGACACGAGTGGTTGTGTGATCTGTTCTACAATCAACCCCTGGCCATGTGTTTGCTGTTATATCTAAACTGTTCCATCTCCTTTCACCAATAATATATTTCGTTTATTTTCTGGATATTCCAGCAAATGATGTCCCCACATATAGGTGTCATTTTGATTGTTGGAAGTTTGTGTTAATCATCCAAGAAATCACTGGATTGGAAGAAACTTGTACATTTTTCTCCTGCTTCATTTTTGTTTCCTTAATTGATCCCATTATGTTTTTGTCCTTAACATTTCCAGTTTGGCGCCCCAGTCTCAAACTACAATCTTACTTACCTGTTCTGACAATTTCAGACTAAACACGAGCCTACAATTCCCCCTTTTCTGTATTAGCTGTTGGAGCATAAACATAGATCATACAAAAGGGACACAAATCCAGGGAAGGATGGTGGATTGACGGTTAAGAACAGGGAATGGGAATCCATGAGCAGAACCTCTACTCCAACATTGCCTCTCTTGTCAGGGATGCTATAGGGTCTGCGCTGTGCTGGGGTGCTATACAGGGAGGTTGGATTAGAAGACCTCCCAGGTTCTTCCCTGCTCAGTTATATTGTTACTATTGCCTGTTAGTATCTGGCTTGGGAACGGCTTGTATTTCCTGGATTGAGGGAAAGGGCAAACCGGCACGGGTTGCTTTTTAACTATTGAAAGGCTTCTGTTAAGTGGAATCAAACTATTTACTTGCAACTACTTGGGGCCTTCCTTTCAAAGCCAATATCCTTTTTTCAAAAGCAGCGCTTCAGCCCCCCCGGGGCAAGATCGGGGTGCACCCTCCGACCCTCCCCTGCTGGACTTTCCACCCCCCCCGCCCCCCCCAAATTCCTCCTCTTGGCGAAACCTTCGCCGGAGTCCCGTTGGGAGGGGCGCAAAAGGGGGTCCCCGGGGTCGGCTGCTTTGCGCCCCCACGGCCCAGGGGCGCCGGAGCTCCTTCGGCTCCGCGGGACCCTCCGCCGTGGCGCAGGGGACGAGCGGGCGTCTCGGGGCAGGCAGGTTGGGTCTGGGTTCCCCGGGCGCCCGTGGAGAAGCCAGTCCGGCCAGGGCCGGAGGGCAGAGGCCGGAGGGTCCTTCCCGCAGGCCGAGGCCGGGGGTGGGCGCTGCCGCCGCTGCCTAGACCGGGCCTGCCTGCCTGCCTGCCTCCCTCCCGTGCGGGGCTGTGGGCGGGCGGGGCGCGGGGCCGGGGGGCGGGACCGGCGCTGCCTTGGAGCCAGCCAGCCAGCCAGCCAGGCAGCCAGCGGAGGGGCGGCCCGGGCGCAGCGGCCATGCCATGCCCGAGCTGAAGCGATGCCTGCCCGGCGCTGCCTCCGGCCGCCGAGAGCGGAGGGCCGCCGGCGCCACAGCCACAGCCACAGCCGCCCCGCTCGCGCCTCCTCCTCCT
>JAEANM010021173.1:0-11924 GCA_017656035.1 Myanophis thanlyinensis
ATTAGTTCACACAAACACACCATTCTCCTATTCTGGCCCGGCCCCTCTGTCAAATTTTAGAGACCATTGTGGCCCGCGAGTCAAAAAGTTTGCCGACCCCTGTGTTAGGATCACGAGAACTGAAAAGTTGGTACTTTGTGCTCCTTCTTTACTCTCCTTTTTTTCTGCCTCCCCCCCCCTCCAATTTAATTTATTAGTCCCTCACAGAAGAAAGTGCCTCTGCAGTACATGACACCTGTTATCCTATTACTTTTTGCTTTGGCTCTCTATCTTCATGCCCAGCAAGTCGAATCAACAGCGCGCCTTGATTTTCTCTGGAAACAACAGGTACTGGACAAAAAGTAGAGATTCTAAAAACAAGTTGCAAGAGAGAGTTTGTAGTATTGGTGAATACCCAGATTAGCGGTTGGTCTTATTCTTTTGTACAGTTCTTTAACATTCCTTTTTTTCTTTGTCAGGGTCTGGACAAGAAAGAGCCTTAGAGTTTTTATCAGCAGTAGGCAGAGAGAAAATCAGCTGCCAAGCCTATCTTCTCAGATCCTATTGCCTATACTTTGCCTTACAAGCTCTTAACAATGTAATTGTACAACAAGGGTCCCCACCAGTGGTGGAATTCAAATTTTTTAACTACCAGGTCTGTGGGCGTGGCTGGGGAGGGTCATGTGACTGGGCAGTTTTTGTAAGCAGGGCAATAAAGATTAGGCTAGAAACAACACCAGAATAGTTTTTTCCTGCCTTCCTTACAAGATTAACACTGTAAAGTGGAAAAAAAACAAAAGGAGATTTCTTCTAACAACCGGTTCTCTGAACTGCTTAGAAAATTTACTACCGGTTCTAGCAAACTGCTAGTTCTAACAAACTACCTGGTCAGACTATAACCCTTTAAAGATAAAGTGGAGGGGACAGTTGAATTTGAGAAAGAGATGGACATTGAATGCGCAAATACTGCAAGAAAAAGAATTTACGGAAAGACTTAAAAAAGAAATGGCTATATTCTTCCAGGAAAATATCGGTACAAATTTTGTGGGATACAGCCAAGGCATTTTTAAGAGGAATTGCAATTGCCTATACAATCAAAAGAAATAGGAAGAAAAGACATAAGGTAAATACTGTCCAGGAGGAAATTAAAAAATTAGTGATTGATTTACAAAAGAAACCAGAAATGGGGATATTAAGGGAAAACTAATCTTAGTCAAACATAAGTTAAATATAGAAGAACAGGAAGAAAGATTAAGAGAATTGAAAATGGCTAAACAATTTTTTTTCGAACATGCCAACAAACCTGGTAGATGGCTAGCATACAAATTAAAACAGGAAAAAGAGAAAAAAAATATACAAATATTGTAGGATGAAAATGGAAAGGAACATCATAATATGGAAAAAAGAAACAAATAATCAAAGCCTTTTTTGAAAATTTATACAAAGAGGAAAAATCATATGAAGAAGATATAAAACATTACTTAAAAGAGAACCCCTTGCAGGAAATTAAAGAAAGACATAGGGAAATACTGAATAAAGAGATAACGGCCTCAGAATTAAAAAGGGCGGTACAAAAACAAAAAAATGGAAAGACCCCTGGGCCGCATGGTTTACTGGGGGAATTGTATAAAGTTTAGTATGACAATATGACCCTGTTACGGATGTATAATGATGTATTGGAGGGAGCAAAAATTCCTGACTCTTGGACAGAAGCTTACATTTCCATCATTCCGAAAGAGGATACAGATACAGTAACACACAGGTAAAAAATTATAGGCCGATTTCAATTTTGAATATGGATTATAAAATATTTGCAACAATAATGGCAGAACTATTAAAATTGGTACTAAACGAAATAATGCATTCGGATCAAAATGGTTTTCTACCCAAAAGACAAATCAGATATAATACTAGAATGGTGCTGAATATTTTAGAATATTATGAAGCACATCCGGAAAAGCAAGTGGCCCTAATATTTTTAGATGCCTCAAAAGCCTTAGATGTCAGCTGGCAATTCTTGTTCTATCAGATTAAAAACATGGGTCAAGGAGAGAAATTTGTAACAATGATTCAGTCAGTGTACAGGAAACAAAAAGCTAGGGTGATAATTAACAGAGATAACACGGAAGAATTTGAAATTAAAAAGGGGGTCAAACAGGGTTGTCCAATGTCTCCTCTGTTCTTCATCTTGACAATAGAAGTTCTTCTCACCCAGATCAGAGAAAATAAAGAGATAAAAGGACTAAAGATTTAAAAATCTGGTATTTTTTATAGAAGAACCAAGGGAGTCAGGAAAGGTATCGATAACAGAAATAGAAAAATATGGGCGGATGGCAGGATTGAAAATTAATAAAGGGAAAACTAAAATGTTAGTGAAGAACCTGACCAACAAACAAAAGGAAGAACAGGAAAAAGAATTGGGATTACAAATTGAGAAAAAAAAAATATTTAGGAATTTGGCTTACCGGAAGATGTTCTACGATAAAGGAAGATAATTACACAAAAATGTTACAAAAACTAGAAAAAGACTTAGCAAGTTGGAGGAGACAACAAATATCATTATTGGGAAGGGTTGCGGTAACCAAAATGAATATACTACCAAAATTATTATATTTATTTCAAATGATCCCAATAAAATTAGAAATAATTTTTTTTGGAAAATTGAATACATTAATTAGGAAATTTGTATGGCTGGGTAAAAAATCTAGAATCAGCATGAAAATACTTCAGGATACTAGGTGCAGAGGAGGCTTTGGACTCCCAAAATGGGAATTATATTATCAGGCAGTGGGGTTACTTTGGGTAAAAGAATGGGTAAAATTAGAAAACAAAAGAATACTAACAATAGAGGGGCATGACCTACAGATGGGTTGGCATGCCTTTCTCTGGGATAAACGAAACAAAGCACACTCATATTTCTTGCAGCATCAAATTAGGGAGGCACTAGTTGGAATATGGACAAAAGTAAAAGAAAAACATTATATAAAACTGCCACAGTGGGTATCTCCAATGGAAGCAACAATCTACCCAAATACATTAGAAGAAAACAAAATGATAAGATACAAAGATTTATTAGATAACCAGGGAAATTTAAAATCAAAGGAAGAACTGAAAGACCAAGGTATAATAATAGATTGGTGGCCGTACATGCAAACACAAATGAAATATAAAAAAGATAAGGATGAATTTGGAATTTAGCAAACACCGCAAAATTTGGACAAAATTCTTATGGGTAAAGAGGATAAATTTATAACTAGAATATATAATTATCTACTTGAAATTGATATGGAGGAAGAAATAATCAAAGGATCTATGATAACATGGGCCAAGAATATTGGGAGAATTATACAACCTGAAGAACAGGAAAGACTGGAACAGGAATTGCAAACTGACATTGTTGACGGCCTACAAAAAAATCTATACAAAATGCTTTATTGATGGCATCTGCCACCAGCGAAACTGGCTAAAATGTATCCTAATATGAAGCCAGAATGCTGGAAATGTAAAAATAAAGAAGGAACGTACTATCATATGTGGTGGTAATGCCAGAAAGCCACTAGGTACTGGGAACAGATTAAAAATTGTATATATGAAATAACAGGAGTAATAATCGAATTAAAACCAGAAGCATACTTATTAGGCATGATTGACCCCAAAATTCAAAGGCACCTCCAATACATGATTATACATATTGTAACAGCTGCAAGAATTGTGTATGTGCAAAATTGGAAACAAGAAGATAGACCACCTATGGAGATGGTCATTGGTAAAAATTTTGAATGCGCAGAAATGGACAGACTAACGCTAAAAACGAAAGGAAAAGAGGAGAAAGAATATTACGTGGTCTGGAATAATCTGTATAAATGGATAGATCATAAATATAGGTATGTAAGATAAGGATTGTAAATAATTATAAGATATATTTGTCACGGTGTGATTAAAGTGCTTGTTATTATGTAAATATTTTTAAAATTCAACAAAAATATTTTTTAAAAAAATAAAATTTTCAATAGCCTACCATTCAAGACACCTTTGCAGAAAAATTCTTGTCAACTTATGGATACAGAGATAACTTCTTCAGATCCTAGTTCCGGCAGTTGTTGACATATAGCCATTCATTTAGTGGCTGTCCAAAGTTCCAATAGCCCTGAAAAAAGTGACTTACAGCAGGTCCTCAAAGTTACGCCCATCACAGCATCCACACAAAATCATATGATCCAAATTCAGATGCTTGGCAACTGGCATGTGTTTATAACAGTTGCAGCATCCCAGGGTCATGTGATCATCGTTTGTGATCTTGCCAGCTAACTTCCAACAAACAGAAGTCAGTGGGAGAAGTTAGATTCACTTACAACCGCGTGATTCAGTTAACCTCAGTGGTTTGCTTAACAACTGTAGCAAAACAGGTTGTAAAATTTGGCATAACTCACTTAACCAATCGCCTTGTTTAGCAATGGAAATTCTGGTCAAAATTCTGGTTGTAAGTCGAGGACTACCTGTACGATTGAAAGAAAAATGTCCTTCTAATTTTCTTTTTGTCCATTTTGTGTGATTCCAAGAGGATACAGAATACAAAATAGTATGTTCCCATGTTAATTTCTAAATTGCTGGTGATTCAAAAGATCATTGAACATCTATTAAAAATTGAATGGATATTCCAGAGCAAAATGAATATGTGAAATGCTGTATTAGAATTCTCATTATCCTGAACTAGTATGGACAATAACTATGGTATGTGGGATAACAGTCAGATTGAGGAAAACCAATTTATCTTATTAACTTAAGTTAATAACAGGAGGAAACAGACACAATGCAGATATATGTTACTGTACATATTTATTTAAAAGCTAAGCATGCAGAATTTTTATATGGTGCAGAATTCAACTTCTTGAGTTAATTTTTGAAGCTTCTGTAAAATGGGATTGGGCTTCCTATTAATCTTGAATGTATTGAACATGAATGAATTACAAAGCTTGTATAACTCAGGGTGGACAGAGGACATATAGCATCTTTAGGCTTTTAAAAAAATGAACACTAAAATTAAACGAATTAAGCTCTTCCGTGCAGAAATCCAGTTTAGCCTATCTAGCCATCCATTTTATTTCTGCAAAAAGATAGAATCAAGAACTCTTGTTGATCCATTGTGAGATGATCTGTTCATGTGTTAAGATTTGCCTTCTGTTTAATGCCTGCATAAGTGATGACCTGATTTCTCCCAGGCTACAGGTGAGAAGGAAGAGATGGAAGAGCTGCAGGCTTATAATCGTCGGCTGTTACACAACATCTTACCCAAAGATGTAGCAGCTCATTTTCTGGCACGGGAACGTCTCAATGATGAGCTGTACCACCAATCGTGCGAGTGTGTAGCTGTCATGTTTGCCTCGATCAGCAACTTCTCTGAGTTCTACGTGGAGCTGGAAGCCAACAATGAGGGTGTTGAATGCCTTCGGTTGCTGAACGAGATCATTGCTGACTTTGACGAGGTGAGTGTGCATTTTTTAGAAAATTGGAAAATGGAAGGCACTAAAACTCAGTGGGTTAAGAAGTCTGAGTTTTTCAGGGAGTGGCATAACATGGCCCTCCAGGTGTTGCTGGACTACAACTCCCATTAGCTCTAAACTGTGTGGCAATAATTGAAGAGAGGGATTGAACAACATCTGGAGACCCTGATGCCAACCCCACCTTAGATAGCATTGAAAGAAAAATAGAAATATCATGTTTTAATATGTTATGGGTCATTTCCCTCCATAATAATATCTGCTATTTACAACAGCAGAAACCTGCAAAGTGAATGCTGGCTTCACACGTCACCTTAAGCCAAGATGTTTTGGTTTGGGTATTGTGTGGACTCAGATATTGTGGTTTGTCAAGCATTGTTTATAGACTCAGCCAGTTGGACTGAAACATGATTAAAACACACCGTGACTTAGCAGAATCTACAAATCCTGCAATTATATTCCTTAGTATACTTTTTCTTCACTCACTTTTAACTACAAAATGAATCTAAGTTGCTTGAAGTGGTCTGGTAGCCAATATTCAGTGGCCACTACATATTGGAAAAGATGTAGATCTAGTTGGTCCAACAAACAGCCTTCAGTTGTCAGGTGAATTTAGACAATCTTGATTGATAGAAAAACGTTAGTTAAGGGCACAGAAGCTAGTTGTCTGAATATGGATATGAATCTTCAGTGTTGCAAACAGAGAAAAAAATATGATGCTTTTCTTCTTGAAAATTGTAAAGGATCAAGAAGTTCTGCTTCTAAGAGTTATCTCTAAAGCCTTGCTTGCATGGGTCTGCGGGACTCTTACCTGTGGCAGAATGTGCTCTGCATTGTCACAGATTTTATTAAAAGTGACAACAATTCATCTTGATGAAGGATAATGTATGTGTGTTTCTCCCTGCGATAGTCATAAGTGTGAGGATCAGTTATAAGTCACTTTTTTTCACTGCCATCATATCCTTGAATGGACACTAAACAAATAGTTGTAAGTTGAGGCCTACCTGTGCTCTTTGCTGACCTCTGGATTTTTACAACCCAGGTAGCTCCATCAGAATTCTCAGCCTGGCTATTCAATGGCTGCGCTTGCCCTTTTTCAACATGTTCTCTTCAGTTGTTCTAGACCAGGGGTCCCCAAACTGTGAGCTACAGCCCACTATCAGTCCAGGGCTTATTCGCAGCAGGGCCATGTGTGTGGCCGACTGGTGTGCGCATACAGCCCCAGTCACACAAGCGTCATGGGGCTTGTGGCCCTAGTCATGTAAGCATTGCAAGGGCTCCTCATGCGAGCGTCACAGGCACTTGAGACCCCACTCATGTGAGCAATGGGTGCTTGCATGCAAGCACCTGCCCCTCCCACAAAACCATCCCTTCTTTTCCCCCCTCCTCCCCATCCAGGACACCAACCCAGGAAAGTTGGGGAACGCTGTTCTAGGCTACTGGGACAACACTAGCAATCACACTTAGACTCATATACCGCTTCATAGTGCTTTACAGCATTCTCTAAGCAGTTTACAGAGTCAGCATAATTGCCCCCAACACTTTGGGTCTTCATTTTACCGACCTCAGAAGGATGGAAGGCTGAGTCAGCCTTGAGCCGGTCAGGATCGAACTGCTGGCAGTGGGCTGAATTAGCCTGCAATACTGCATTCTAACCACTGCTCCACCACAGCTCCTGACAGGATCATTCAGATCTTGTTTTTAGCTCTGAACAACTTGGGACCAGATTATTGGCAGATAACCTTCAGCATTATGCACTGCTGATAGTCCAGATAATTGAAGGAGGTCTAATAGTCCAGGAGTTTCAAAAGGGAAGGCTGCTTGCAGGCACCAGCCATAGATTTCAGCAGAGGTGGAATTCAATTTTTTTACTACCGGTTCTGTGGGTGTGGCTTGGTGGGCGTGGCTGGGTGGGTCATGTGACTGGATGGGCAGTTTCTGTAAGCAGAGCAATAAAGATTAGGCTAGAAACAACACCAGAATGTTTTTTTCCTGCCTTCCTTACAGGATTAACCCTGTAAAGTGGAAAAAACCCAAAGATTTATCCTAACAATCGGTTCTCCCAACTGCTTAGAAAATTTACTATCAGTTCTAGTGAACCTTCTAGAACCTGCTGAATTTCACCTCTGAATTGTAGCAGTGCCTCCCTATAGCATCACAACAAAGATGTCCAAGGCTGAGAAGGAAGCACATTTGTAGCACATTTATGAAGTTTGCCCTGTCTAGTTGACCCTATACCAAGAGCATAGGAAACCATTTTCAGAGCAGGACCAAGTTGTTTCTGCCTGTCTGAGCATATTTTAAACGGTGATATAATAATGCTCTTTATAATATTAAACAGCATGATCCTTCCTCCTATCTGTAGATCATCAGTGACGAACCATTCAGGCAACTGGAGAAGATCAAAACAATTGGAAGTACTTACATGGCAGCATCAGGGCTAAATGATAGCACCTATGACCGAGAGGGGCGCTCTCACATCACTGCACTGGCCGACTATGCCATGAGGCTCATGGAGCAGATGAAATATATCAACGAACACTCTTTCAATAACTTCCAAATGAAAATTGGTCAGTTAAAGTCTTGGAGGTAGCAAGGGGGGAAAGAGAGGTTGCAAAGTATTTAAGTTGGTGTTTCATTCTGAGATTCTGAGATTCTTTCCTCCCTTCTAGGACTAAACATTGGGCCAGTAGTGGCTGGTGTGATTGGAGCCCGAAAACCACAATATGACATCTGGGGCAACACTGTAAATGTTTCTAGCCGTATGGACAGCACTGGCGTCCCTGACCGCATTCAGGTGAGGCCTGTTATGGTGTGACCATTTTCCCATCATTAATAAAACGATTGCTACTACTTAAACTTAAAATTCACTTTTGCACTAAATTGAATATTGCATTAGTCAAACTCACGCTAATTGCAAAGTACCTGTAATTTAAAAATAATTAGATGGGGTTTTGCAAAGAGTCAAGTGTCACATTGATTTTTATTTTAGAGCATGGTCTTTTAGTGGGGACCAGCAATTTCTTTGAAGATAAAAATAAGTGTGCTCTGTTTGGATCTAGTTTGGAGGCCCTTTCTATATGAATCAGCAGCTGCTTAAGGAAACCACACTTGTTTGTGGACTTGCATGATAGCTGTGTGGTCCCAGGAAAACATTTGAATTTAGAAAGGCAGTGGCAGGATGCAACTACCCATATACAGGTAGTCCTCGACTTACGACCACCATTGAGCCCAACATTTCTGTTGTTAAGCGAGACATTTGTTAAGTGAGCCCCATTTTACCTTTCTTGCCACAGTTGTTAAGTGAATTTGCTGCAGTTGATAAATTCATAGCCCAGTTGTTCAGTGACTTCCCCATTGACTTTGCTTGTCAGGTGGTCACAAAAGGGGATCACGTGATCTTGGGACACAGCAACGGTCATAAATATGAACCAGTTGCCAAGGATCTGAATTTTGATCACATGACCATGGGGATGCTGCAGAGGTCGCAACTGTGAAAAATAGTCAGAAGTCACATTTGTCAGTACCATTGTAACTTTGAATAATCACTAAACGAACTACTGTAAGTCGAGGACTACCTGTAGTTTTATAGTTTTAAGAGCTATGGTAGCACAGTGGTTAGAATACAGTATGGCAGGTTAATTCTGCTGATTGCCATGGGTTCAAATCCCACCAGGCTCAAGGTTGACTCAGCCTTCCATCCTTCTGGTAGGTAAAATGAGGACCCAGATTGTTGGGAGCAATAGGCTGTAAACCACTTAGAGAGGGCTGTTAGGTAGGACATAAGTATTGCTATAGTTTTAGATTTGATTAAGATGAAAGTGCTTTGAATTTTGCGGCTTTGTCCATACGTTGTGATAATGAATTTCTAAGTTCATGGCTATGAAATGAAGAAGTACTTGGTAGAAATGTTGAGACCCTTAGACTCATTTCTGTGGCTGATTAATAAGTATTTTTGTCCCTGCTTTCCCCCCCCCCCCAGGTGACAACCGACCTCTATCAGGTATTAGCTGCCAAAGGGTATCAATTGGAGTGCCGTGGAGTCATCAAAGTCAAGGGCAAAGGCGAGATGACCACCTATTTTTTGAATGGAGGCCCTACCAGTTAGCAAGAACCTTTGGAACCAAGGAAACTTTTCAGCTGGGCTTAAGCAGCACACAGGGTTGATTGGTTCTCTCTGTTTGATCTGAATTTTAGAACCAAACTTCTAGAAAGGAAGAGTCCTTATATTTCTATCATGGCATCCTTGACGGTGTTGACAAAGAGACGATGGGTGAGATCACTCTGCCCCTTAAGAGACTTATTTTTTATTTATTGGGAGCAAAGCCTAATTTGGAGTGCCCCTCCCCCTGCTGGGCCCATTTCTTCGGGATCAGGAAAACAAACTCATTCTTGTACAACATATCTCTCCTAGCGTTGACCAAACGGTCTGGCGAGGGGGAAGCTACAGCAGTGGTTAAACGTCACACCGATTTATAAATCTCTGGATCCGGAAAGCTGATATTTTTCACTTTAATTCTGAAGAGGGCTGTTCCTTCCACTCACCTCTCCCCAGGGGTTACTTGGATGCTCTGCTGAGAAGAGGCCCGTATTTCACTTGCGGTGGCACTTTACCACAACTCTGGGAAGTTCATCCACGCTGCTCGCCCTCAAAATGCCTATCGAACGTCGCATCTCTCACAGCAACACCTGCTTGGTCTGTTGTTTTGCACACCTGCACACACATTTGTCACTGTGAAGTTCAGGAATGCGTATTTTTTGGGAAGGGGGTGGTAGTTTGGGGAAGGGTTAGGGTACGGTTCTTATTTGCCAAACTGCTGTGAGAAAGCATGGTGAGGTTTGAGGTGCTTCAGAAAAGGGACCTCTGGCTTCGATACCAAAGAAAAGGTGTGGGACGGTGCAGCTTGTTTTCTCCGCCTGCCCTGCCTTTCCAAAATAGGCAGAGAAAGACATAATCCCACCTTCTGGAAGAGCAAATGGAGGAGATTGACCTACGACAGGAAGAAGTGGTTTTGATAGGTTTACCTCTTTCACTTTCTGGAGGAAGCCCCCAAAAGAAAAGAAATGGCAATTGTTAGCTCCTAAATGTGGAGGACAGAACCTGCTCCTTCTACACGGGACTTTTGTTTCAGCTGTTTCCCATCCACCTAAAAGTTTCTTCAGAATTCCCTGACCCACGGCCTTCCTGTCATTCTTTCTACAGGCTGTTTAGGGTTGGGAAAGGGAATTGCAACGTTTGCATTGAGCAGTCCAGGATTGAGGTGTCCTTGAACTGGCCAGAGAGGAGAGGCAGGAAAAGGAAAGGGGTTATAAATCAGCAACAAGAGCCAGTGTTACACACTAGTGTAAATTGGGGGGAGGGATTTGGTGCTGCAGATATGGGTGGGCCCTGAGGGGTTCTGTTTGTCCAAAGATTGCTTGAAGATTGGAGAAACTAAGCTTGAGTATTGCAGTAAAAATCGATTTTAAAAATGTTTGTACTGTTTGTGGAAGGGCAAGCGCACACGATAAAAGGAGTTCCCATCCAACGATGGAAATTCTGCATTTAGTGGGACTTAGTACTGCATGAATCTCAATTCTAAAATTATTTCTTCTACTGATTACTGAATTAACTCCAATAGTGGGAAAGAGACTTGCCGGATGATGAAGACATGAAGCCTGCTTCAGTTCTGTGGCTTTATTTTTATTTTATTTTTTTGCCTTTGTTTTCTCCTTTATGGAGAGGGTATGATTGTAATCTCCATGGTGCCTGCAGCTTTCTTTTTTCCCTGAAGAGAGACGGTATCTTTCTTTTGATCCTACCCGAAGGAACTCTTTCTCATAACAGCTTCGGATTTTACTGGCTGTAGCATTTTTTTGCAGATGGGCTCTGCTAACGTTGCTTTGATCTTGTCTCTGCTGAGGCTACAATTGGCACATTGCAACCTCCCTCTCTACCTGCCCCCCCCATCAATGTCGACACTTTTGAACCAAGGGTGGGTGTGGTGGGGTGTGAATTCTTTTATCAGAAGTGGCAGGTAATAGGAAATCCAAGCACTGGATGGTATAAGAAAGATAATGTAATATTTCTGTTTCTTTAAAGCAAATGAGGGCAAAAAAAAAATGATATGAAGGGTTGTGGGTTTTTTTTTAAGCAAGCTGGAGAGATGGTGACCATTTTAAATTGCTGGTTTAAAAATCTCTTTAATTGCTTTGAATTTTTTAAAGAATTTTTTTTTTTAATGGAAGGCAATCGCCTCTCAGCATAGTCTCTGTGTTATTAGTGCCCATATTTGATGACAGGCTCTGTGGGAGGAGAAAATTGAATGGCGTGGCAAAAGCATCTTGCCCATATCTCCTTACTCCATTTAGAGCTGATGCGGAAATGACTCAGCTTCGTTCCAAGGAGAAAAAAAATAAGTGGAGTAGGTGATTATGGCACTTATTTGGTACTTTTTTGTTTGTGTA